>PTEX01000107.1:1987377-2158517 GCA_003342815.1 Eudromia elegans
AAAAAAAAAAAAACCGGAAAATTGCAAATAATTGCTCAAAATACCATATTTTGCTACAAACAACTCATCTTAAAATCCATCCAATACAAAAAACACTGTAATGCATAAGCACCTAAACAATTCAAACATCAGCATCTTAGAATTGTGTAATTAATATGTTTCATAATAGTATTTTTAGAAAAATAAGCATACACTAATACACAATATGTCATAAATTACTTTTGCATGATTAAAACAATTTCTTAGCATCTTGTTGAAAGATCATTCCAATAAAGTCTATAGGCCAACTTCCAGCAGAAATCTTACCTTCGGTGACACAGCTGCAGAAGCAGCACTGGAACCTCCTTCCTCCCTCGATGAACTGCATAAAAGGGCACATGTAGGCCTTGCACCTATTGCACCGGACAGGGCCAGATTCTCCATGGTCTACCAGGTAAGGAAGGGGCTGTGGAAACACGAGGAAGAGAGACAATAAAGGTCACATGATGATGGAGGAAATGGCAACACATTTTAGAGCTAAAGAACAACATCCTTGCACATTGCGTAAGACTTAGCCTTTTGGCAGCTGAGGGGAAGGGGAAATCAGAACCACCATGTCATAGATGCTTTGCAATTCAAGCTCTGAATGCAGGTGTAACTCTGGGGGCTGCAGACACCAAGATGCTCTTCCACAGCGACCCAGACAAGGATTCCTGCACAGTGCTGCACTACCTTGTATAGTAGCCAGCTTGAGCAGCACAAACTAGCATGAGTACCTTACTGCACAGCACCGATGGATCCCTAGCAAACTCAAAAAACTGAAGCCATGCAAAGGATGGTTGTGATATCCTAATGGGAGTGAACACAAAAAACTCACATGTGATTAGTTTTTTTGTTTTTATAAGCAAATCTTAAAAATTTTTTATTTTCCTCTTGTACAAGCTTTTGACTTGTCAAATAAAAAGTCAACGCATGCCACATATGCAGGAATTTCAATCCATATTGTCTTAAAAAACTCTACTGGTAGGCGTTACTTTTTAAACTCCACCATGAAACAGAATATAATTACAATTTCCGCTTCTCATGACCCCAAATATAGCAAGGCTTCAAAACTGATATGTAGCTATCATTTATAAATTGTTACAATACAATATAATATAATTGCAGCCAAACAAAATAGAGATACTTGGTAACTTCTGCAGTTTCTCAGACTTGGAAGTAATGGGAAAGAGTTTAGGACAATTAAGAACTTTTGCAAGATAAAAGCTACTTTCACAGTTCAAAGCACCTTTCATAACTGTAAGAATCTAGCCCAAAAGAAATTCAGCTACTGCTTTTAAACTTTCTGACATTAACGACTGCAGATCATATTCTCTCAGTATCTCTAAACTTCTGATCATGCTTAAGAGACAGCATACTCCTTAAGCAAGAACTGCACAAAAGCCCAAAACACATTTTTCCCCACCTCAGCCCCCAGACGTATCATTCAATCTGTCATTCAACCCTACTAGTCAACCCCTGCAGTAAAATGGTTTCACGACCAGTGTTTTTTTTCAGCTCTTATCTCATGCTGGCCTTGAGACAATATAATTTCAGGTTTTCTGACAGCCAAGTCATGCTGGTATTGTGGTCCCATAGAATAAGCTTTCCTGCACAGTCCTTCAGCCTTTCTCCTGACTGCATGCATGCAAACCAGCTACCAGAGGTGCTATAAACATGCACAGTACTACATGTAAACTGGTAATAACACCACTTACTCCCAGGGAGGGCTTTAAGAAAGCAGTATTACTGTCCCAAGACTTGCTTTCTGATCAATGCAAGTTCATATGAGACAAAGGCCCTATATCTGGGAAGCAGGTGCTGAATTCCATAGATTCTAGATTTATCTGAATATTGTATTTTTACTAGCCACATTTCTCCTCTCATTTCTGACATTTTAAGCATTAGATCTGTTTACAGAGTCTTACTGCTCTGAACAGTTGAGCCTTCATCTGTCAGAAGGGCCCCTACAAGGCTGTTTGCCCTTGTTACAAGGAACTTCTCAGTGCTGGAAGTTCACTGATCTATCTCTGGTAGTTTTCTGACCGTAGCCTTGTTTCCTCTGGTCATCAAAAGTGTTTGTTCAGAGCACAAGCACCAGGAGAACAGATAGTGGATGTTTGTAACATTTCCTTTGTACAGAGCTGCCTCCAGCTTTCTGAACTGAGACCATGTTCACCTACTGTGCTCCTTTTAAACTCCAGCCATGATAAAGGAAGCAACTTCACAATTTAGTTTTAGTCACAGCCTGTTTTTCAAAATCCAAACTACTGTTTAGGGACATTAATAAAACAACACAAGCAACTTAAAAATCCAGATGATAGTCTCTCCCCTCAGCAGATATTAACTTTAACAAGGCACAGAGTACTGCCACTGGATACATTCAATTTTCACAAGTACATTTGCCTTTATGCTCCTGCTCTAAGTAGGCTAACACTAAATAGTAACCAGACTCTATACAAAGTACGTTTTATAGAATTTCTGGCTTTGTAGTACTCTAGCAGCTTTCATCTGCAGTGACTATGCAAAAGGTGCAGGAGATGTTGCACTTAGAAGGAAATAATTTCTGTACAGAGCAAGGGTACAACATAAGAACAGTTCAGCAGCGCCTGATACTCAGTCTTGTTCTGTCACTCATCCCACACAGTGATTTGCATGCACGTTTTACAGTTTAACCAGTGCTGCTGGACACCACAGCTTGACCTCTTACATTAGACTTCATTTCAATTATTAGTAACCATTTAAGTACTCTAGAGTAAAAAGGAAAGTGAGAGGAAATGGAAGTACATGCATTTGTGTTATCATCCCAGCACTTGGGCCATTTGACCAGACTGCAATGCAATGCAAATATTAAATGCAAAAAGGTTCAGTTTCTCACAATGATGAAATCTAAAATATTTTCAGCACACTGTTTTTCTACTTAACAGACCTCTAAAATTACATCCTTATTGGAATAACGTTTACTTAGTCTTCATTAGCTAAACATTTCTTCTGACATATTTTAAACAACATGTCTGTTAAATGCGGACAGTTAACAGCACTCTCCTAAGGAGCTCAGAGTGCCTTAACACACAGTTCTCACCTCCTCTGGGGGTAGAGTAGCCAAAGGTTTTATGACAGCAGCTAGGGGAACTTGAGACTGCTTGGCCATATCGGAGGTGCAGGGAATATTGTACGACGTGCACCTTATGTAGCGTGGGCTTGCATTACCTTGGGGAAGGAGAAAAAACAAACAATCAAAAAAACAAAAAAAAAAAAAAACAAACAAAAAAACCCCAGTCACAAACATTTCAGGCATAAGTTAAGTTTATGTAACACAAAACTGAAGATACTTTGATTTCTGTTCAAGTTTAGAGACTGACATTAACTGAGTGTCCCTATGGTTTAATTTAAATAATTTGAACCTAACTTGAATTCCAAGCAGAATATCTCTTCAGGATTAACTATAAATAAAGAGCTCTTAATACAAACAAGTCAACCTGACTGCATATAAGCTTAATCCTTTACAAGGCCCTCCTGTTCCACCTACTGTTTTGCAGACTAAAACATGTGAACAGCAATTCAAACTCAAACATTTCTAATATTTGACCATGTAATTCTAGCTGAAAAGTAAAGCACTTGATTGTAGAATAGGATTTCACAGGAATCCTAGAACAGAATTCTAAAAAAACCTCTGAATTCTCAAGTTTTAAGTTTAAATTCACAGTAAGGTGTAGCAATGATTTTAGTACATATCAACATGATGCAGATAAAAAGACAAAATCCTCCTTCTAATAAAGTCCATAACATATTGTTAAATCATGAGTGAACTGTCATTTGATCTATGTTTCCGTTCCAAATCACACGACACTGGACACCTCAGGACCAAGCTACTGTGACACAACTCTACAAAAGAAACTTCGTTTACTGCATTTCATTACCCCTGCTAATGCTGGTCGCAAGTATCTGCCTTAGAAAACATCAATTGCCTTCACCTGGTGACTAGTACTAGTTATGAAGCACACAACAGAATCTAAAATGATATCAAACTAACATAGTAACACAGGACTTGAAAATTATTTGTTGGTAAATCATACATCCCCAAACCCTGAAGTCATCTCCAGACCTTTCTTATTTCCCTTTTTCATATTTTAAAGATGTAGACAGTTCTGTCACTGAGTCTTTGGGGTTTGCGCTTCATTTGTTTATTTATGAAGCGAACAATATTTTACCTTGATCCTTAACCACGAAATTTGTAGTAACAAGAGGTGGAACCTGCCCTCTCACTCCAGTGACAAATGGTTCTGATCCACGGTTACTCCTGTCATCTTCAATCACTTGAATCTGTGACGGAAAATACCATGTTAATCCTTTGAGGATTAGTTTCAAAGTACTGTACAAGATTTGTATCTAAAAGGCAGTGAAAAGGGGACCTGAGACAAACATTACTAGCTCTAAAAATGAGAAGCCTAAAGCAAATAAGTTTTATCAAGCAGTCACCTCTGTTTGATTTGGAATAATATGGAATGATTTTTAACAACAAAACATTGAAGTCACAAAGAGTACTTTTCCCAAGTATTTTGAGTAGTAAATATTCTATGTTTTAAGGTCTGATCTGGATTCACAAAAGGCAAACTCAGATCAACAGAGGCATTTTTTAACATTATTCCTCTGTTTACTGGCTCTAGCTAGTAGAAAATCAAATGCTTCCATAAACCTCAAGGTAAAGTCCTATAGAAGACACCTGTTTTTTTGCCTGCTGTTTCTCTTACGTTTCCAGCATTCTCATATGCATTTTTTTTTCTATTCAGTGCAGCTCTGACCTAAAGACAGATACTTGCAAGCTCAGATGAAAGCAATCATTGCTTCTCAATGCAACAGACAATGATTCAAGCCTAAAACTCACAAAACTAGTTTTTTTTTTTTAAAAAAAAAAGTATTTCAGCTTATCTCTTAACAGATATACCCAGAATCATGGAAAAAATATTAGGCTTTTTTTTTGACTTAAATACCCACTAAATTTTTATCAAGATTGTTATATGACCTTGTAGACTACCTTTTCCATAGCACTGATTGAATCAAAGTATTAAAGCTAGCAACCACTCTACTGATTGTATTTTCCTACCAAGCACACATGTCTTTACTCAAAATACATTATGAAATGCAAAATTTTGTACAGTGGAGTTTTTACTCTCTATCTTACAGATTCCAAGTTGCCAGTTGAAAGCCCGCAACAGCACTGGATAGTAACTACTCCAGAATAAATTGTGTTGGTAACATAACTATCACTACCAGCCACATGACCAACTATAGCTAACTAAATGAAGTGATATGTAGGTATCAATCCTAACTCATTCTTTTTTTCTTCCAATCCAAAAGGTAGCTGCTTTTTCTTTCTTTATTCTCTAACCATAATCATTAAATTTTCAAATTCAAAATTTAATAATTATGTACAAGCTCAGATAATGAAAGAATGTTTATAGCTCCCCATGCCTCATTAATCTTTAAAAAATTTGGATTAAGAATTAACATCCAAACAAAATAGTCACTTCTCACTTTTAGAACTTCAACACATTAGCCCAGTACTGGCAGGTCAACACTAAAATTCTGCTCAAAACTGTAGAGAAAACAATTACAAAAGTCCATGCCACATGTACATTAACATGGGACACAATACAGACAATTTTGAATGAAAATGCCAATTAGACCCTGGTAATGGAGATGTTTTAAAGATCTGACACAGAGAAAACATTCTTCATGATCTGTTTCTGAAATTGTTTTCTATTGCCTCACCATTCACCACAGAAGATTTAACAGCCTCTTGTGATGTTATGTTACAAACTTTGATAAGGTAAGCAGAATAGGGCAAGGAAAGGATAAAGGATTAATCATGGAGGGTTAGTGAGGTGAGGTTTAGGTTTCAGGCATGCACAGATGGTCACCAACACAGACTACAGTAGATAGATATATACAGCACTTACTGGACTAGGAATTGCATCAGGATCTATTCTGTGCCTGGGTTTCTGCTGAGGTGGCAGCTCATTAAGTTGCTTTTTTTTTAAAAAATAAAAAGTAAGAGTGCCACAAAAAAAGAAAAGAGAATATAACAAAAAGTAACAGTGTTACTTCTCTCTACCAAACCTATAATACTGGAATTAGATATACACATTGGACATGGTTCATGCAACAAAAGGACAAGTACCACACCTGCTTCTGCACCATACACCCAGAAAATCAGTTGTGTCATGATATTTGGCCTGGGCTCTGAACACGTTTCTAACAGATGTAGTGGCTCACGTGCTCGTTTTTGTTAGAAATTGGAGATTTATGCTTCAAGAACATGCTAAAACAAAGGCAACTGATACAAGCCATTTGAGATCTCATTTAGTGGAAAAGAAAAGAAGCAGCCAAGCAATTAAAGATTTCTTATATTCCTCTAAAAAAGTTATAAACCATAAAAGTTCATACAAACTTGGAGTCTAAATGCATAATTGTTGACTTTTTTGAACACCACCAGTCAGGATTAAATTAGTAAATCAAGACTAAGTTATTTCTACACAGTTTTAAAGTGAACTGATTGTAAGAATCACCCTGGAAAAGGTTTACTGACATCAAATGATTGCCACCTTTTGCAACAATGACAGAACACAATTGGAAACAATAAACTGCAACAGAGCAGATTAATGGGAATAATTCCACCAGTCTTCATATAATTCATCATAAATAACCATTACACATAATTGATTGTCCTTTCTCAGAACCCTGCTTGTGACTGTAATCGCCACAACTCTAGCCAGCTCTTTGCTGGATTATTGGATGAATGACGGAAAGGAGAAGCAATACAAGGAACTCTACTTTTAACTTACTCATAAATTATAACTTCAGTTTGGAAAGTCAATAAGTGAGAATCTGGAAGTGGTGAAGCAAGCTCAAAAAAAGCCCTCTGTGATTAAACAAAATGTAAGATAATATGAAAAAAGACCTGAGGAATTACAGCAGTGATTTCCATATGCAATATGGGGTTTTTTTAATCACACACATGAAAAGAAAGTAAAAAACAAACAAACAAAAAAACCACCCTGTTCTCTGCTTCTTGGCTTGTTCCTAACAAGTGTCTGAAGCAGAATATACGAAAAAAATAATCAGGCGGACAGACTGATGCTCTCTCAACAAAGAAACCTGTTTTCAGTTTTGGTCTTTGTCAGTTTTATGAAAGGATACTGTGGAAGGATTTACATTGATAAAAGCAAAGAAATCTTACAGGGCTAGGAATGGAATCTGGATCCAAGCGTTTTGGTGGAGGGGGTGGTCCAGGCTGACTTCCATAATTTGGTGTTCCTGGAAAGGCTCCTCCATAGTTTGGTTGGGGACCCCTTGTCTGTCCGAAGGAACCTTACAAGAAAAGGATACTAGAATCAAACAATGGCTAATATTAGGTATTTCCTCATTAGGCACATCTCTTTTTCCCTGCAATCAAGAAAAAAAAAAAAAAAGAAAAAAGAAAACTATGTGCTTAAGCGTTAATTAGGATTGAACAGATTTATCAAAATGTTTCAACTTGCAGCAACTTGCTTCTCTTGAACAGTTTTGGCTTATATGAAGTCACAGCAATAGCTTAGTTTCTGATAATTTCTTTAATTTTGTAGTGGTCTGAAATAATTTCTTTTACTTCACATAATTTTAGTCTGTTACGGAATAACTGCATCATTCATTCCATCAGTGTTTTAGTCTGCATTAATACGAACAGGCGTTTTAAACAAGCAGTTTAAAACTGTTCAGCTGAGCAAAGTTGCATGGGGGACTCTCATGCAGGCCGGGGACCAGATCCTTACAGGTGGTGATTTTCCCCTAGTTATTTACAAATATTTTTCACAAAAAATAGCTAAAACTGCTTATAAACCACAAAGTTTAGCTAATACTCATTACTGTTAATAACACATGAAACGTAAAAGTTTCTGCAAGGATAAAAACATACAACTGGGATTTGTCTGGTTTTGCAAATTAAAGAAGGAAAGTTGCAACTCCTTTTCATTGTATTCCAACTCTTCTCATACATACTGAATAAGAAATATTAGCCACAAATTAAAATTAAAAAAAGAGAGACTGATGCTTTCAGGATTTCAAACCTCTACTTTTGAATAGATGAGAATGTAGATATCAGATTAATCAAAGTGCATATCACACATCTGATCACAAATTCTTGCAATATACTGTACTAGATATTGAACAACTTCTTGGTTAAGTAAGCCAGAATTTTTAGCTACATCAATATGATTGAAACCTATATAATATGTAGCTTAGACAGACCCATCCTACTGCTTCTTTTGGATTTATCCGTTGGACAAAGGCACTAGGAAGCTTTAAAGGAGTCTACAAGGTAAAAACATGAAATCTAGTGTCAGCGTGCCACACACAAACACCTGACTACAGTCGTCATACTAGGACTACTCACCGTTCTGCTGCATTTGGTATCCTGGTTGGGGAGGATGTGTGGGAGGAGGTGGCCCATGGAGACCGCCCATGGGAGGTGGCCCTGGGTGAGGTCCTGACATGCTTGATGGAGGTGGTGGCGAGGACACATGGTTAGGCTGTGATGGTGGTGGTCCAGCAACTGTCTGCCCAGGCAGTGGAGGGCCTTGCATGGGAGAAGGCCTCGGGGCGCCTGTAGTAGGAGGGTAGGCAGGAGGTGGGGCAAAAGAAAGACCTTGTCTAGGAAGGCGCTGAGTAGATGCTGGTTGACCAGAAAAAGGAGGCTGTGCCAAAGGAAGACACTGAGACACACTGGTAGGAGGGGGTCCTTGGCTCGAAGTGTAAGGTGTGTAGAGACCAGATCCTGTCGCAGTAAAGCTTCCTGAGACTGGGGGAGCAGATGTTGGGGGACCTGAAAAAAATAAAAATCATCATCATCATTTGTTTCTATCCTCAAGACAATGATTTCCAAATATAGTTCAGACAACATAAACCTCATTTGCTCTGGAGGATCTGAACTAGCCCTACCACTTTCTCAACTTCAGACGGACATTCCAGTTTTAATAACAACAAACTGGAAGTGAAAAGTCTTCCAAAATTATCCTACAAGGCATGTGAAACTCAAAGCATGAAAAACAAGAGCAGTCTAGCAAGCCCTGGAACTGAATTGAGTTTGAATCTCCAACTCCACAATGAATTGGAGTCTATGGGTCAATAAAAGCCGAGCTTCGTGGCTTTAGTATCATTGAACTACCATCTAGTACATTTACTCTAAAATGCTTTGTGCAGTGTAGTTTGCATATGCTAAAGACAAACCTCTGGTCCTCACTGTTAAAAAAACATGTTATTTAAAGTAGTTGGATTAGGAGTAACACAAGACAGCATACTGACTAAAGTTGCCTTATACTTGCAGAAGTATGTTTCTTCTCAGCTCCCAGCAAAATTCTTTACAGAGTCAATTCTTCTCCTTCCTGAGTTACTGAATTCCTTTCCCTTTATTTGACTGTGTTATTCCACAACGGCAACAAGGCACCAAGACTCTGATAGCTTACTTAGAGACAGACTGTTTCTGTGCTTATAGTAAAGATTCATCTGACCATATAATGAAAGAGTATTCTGCATGTGCTGCAGTACTACCTGTCTTATCTCCTACAAAAGTCTTGGTTTACTTTCCTCAATGTTGACATTATTACTCAAACAAAATCAGTGTTTACTGAGAAAACGTCAATGTCCAGAGATTTACTATAAAGAAAAGAGTAACTGCCTAAAACGAGCAAGTCTCTTATGTAATGACTAGCACAGATGAAAAGCAACAAAACTACATGGCCAGAAAGGCTCACCGTAGCCCAGTCCAGCTGGGGGAGGAGCAGGAGTTGAAGTACTGCCAATTGCCATCCCTGCCATTTGAGTGCTGAGCTGCTGCGTGCTGGCTGCGGGGGGACCGTATTGCTGGAACGCAGAGGGCTGGCTGGCAGGCGGCGCCGGGCCTGGCAGGAACGGCTGCGGAGCAGGCGGCCTGCGAGGCGACAGGAGAAATGTCACTGCACTCCTCACGACATGGCATTCTGACAAGCAAGACTCGATTTTCAAAAAATAGTATTATGAAGGCATTAATAATCCGAATTTCTGACAAGACACAAAACAAATGTAACTTCCTTTGCTCTTCTCCACATTAGGTTAACAGGAACATCCTATTCCTCACTAGATCTACCAAGTGAGGCCTATGTTAGGATTTGTTCTTTCTGTCCATACCTGTGCATCTGGGCTGCTGAGGCTGGAATCCCATTCTGCACATCTCCTTGTCCAAACTGACTGTATCCTGGGTGACCAGCAGGAAGAGATGCTCCAGAGGTGGGAGGGGCAGCTCCAGAGATTGGAGGACCTCTTAGTGAACCTAAGGACAAAGGAAAAGACAAACCACAATACATCTCAAAGGCTTGAACCAGCTACCATGAAAAAATCAGCGGAAGGGGAAGAAAGTATTCAAGCAAAGTATACCAATGGCTACACTAATACATCAATACTCCACTAGTAGCAAATCATCCACGTAATTATGTATTAGCAGTAGCAAAATTTAAAGTACAAATATTTTTAGTCTGCATCATTAGTCACATCTCCACAAAGACCAAGCAGAAAACAAGCATTGTGAAGAATCTTCAAAAGGCATTGTCATGTGAACCTTCCTCACATCGTCAGTAAGGTATTAAAATGGTCCTCCTCACTAATAGTCCAGTTATTTTTATCCAGAGCAAGTATTCACACAGAACCTAACGTTCTTAACAGTTTGCTTTTGACCACCTGCAGAACAAGCAGGTTTTGTGAGCAGATAAATTATATTTAAAATCATACTCAACTGCCTGCTTTTAAACAGCATGTAATGGGGGCCAATGCAGAGTTTCCCCCTCAGCATCTCAAGGTTGGAGCTTAACAGAGACAGTTTCTCATTTTTCACATTGAATTGGTTCAGTCACAGCACAGTCACGTTTGCCTCAGAAATAAGTCTGCCTCCTTCCCAGAGACAGTCCAGTGCTGGATAATATGATGCCAGCAGAGCAACTTCAGCATCTACTTCAAAAACAGAACATAAGCTACTGTTTTAAATACAAGATACTGATGAGTAGAAGCAAATAACCGTGGCCAGGTAGGCACAAAGGAACATATTTGGTCCATGTTGAATGCAGATGACTCCCAATGTAGCAAATCACCAGAGAGCCAGGCAGCAGATCCCCAGTCCCCAGCCTCTCTCCAACAGTGGTCAGCATGGCAAGTTTACAGGACTCTCTGAAAGCTTCTTGAAAGGTGCCATTGTGAAATAGGCAGCATGTAAGAGAAATCACTTCTCAATTCCACAGCACCATTATTACTCCAAAACATCGTGTTTCAGCTTGTTTATGTTTTTGTCTTCTGCTATGCTTAAGTCTTAGTAAGGGTCTGGAAGTAAATTCAAGCAATTAGCCATTGTGTGTGTGTGAACAGCTAATATATTTTATTAATAAGTTTTTCTGAACATCCTCTTGCTCTTCATCGAGACTTAGGATTTAATTACTTTCAAATAAGTTTATTATTTTCACATACCATCACCTTTTCACATCCTGTCTTTTGTAAACTACTATTACAACATCACCATCTCGTTTTCGCGGCCAAGCCTTTCCTCACATCTGACGATCTACTCTACGGCATTTCTACTTCTGAATGTATTTCGGTATATCTTTTAATGTTAATTTGATATATTTCAGCTATTGGTGCATGGAAACTGTTGAGTGGCATCATTACCCTTTTTCTTTGAAAGCATATTTAATCCAATTTATAGAGGGTTTCACAACAAAGCAAGCCTCTTGCGCCTTTTTAAAAAAAAAAAAAATTAAACATATCATTCACATCTGACTAAAAAGCTTCAGTAGTCTTTCTCTGGTCCTTACCACTAATATTTCTCTATTTGTTTCAGGAAATTGCTTCCCCGTGCCCACTGCCAAAAATCACTTGAGCAGTTACAAATATCTAGTGGCTTATTATCTTCAGATTCATTATCCTGTAGGAACTCTGAAGATCCCCTTCAGTGCCTTTAAGATACTCATCACCAACCTCGAATTGAAGGCAGATTACTGCGTGCATAAAACACCTGCGATTTTAGTCTCAATGCACTGAGATCATCTCATGTACCATCAAATGCAGACTTGCCTCAGACTGACTCGCTACTGTTCCAAATGCACAGGCACTACCAGAAATGGTTTGTGCAAAACACAATTCCTTGGATGAAAGGAAAATTCAACATGACTTGTTGGAATGTTTAATTCTTACATTTTAATTGCTTGCTTTACCAAAAGACTTCCTCCTTCAAGACATAGCTTTTGCAACGATAATTATTCCAAACACATTTTTTTTAATGCTATATGCAAGGAAGCTAAAAAGTTTTCTTTTCCCTTTAAATAAAACACAGCTAATAGAAAATTCATTATTTTGGGTAACTTCTTTGTTGCAGTTCTTCATAGAACATTACAATCATGTGAATTCTTGCGTCCTAGTTTTTGTTCAAATGACAGACAATTTTCTTTTAAACTAGGGCTTCTCTCTGACAGAACCTGAATAGGCCAATTCAGGTTTTAAAATCAACTTTTGGAATACATTAGTCACAAATCTGTTTATCTCTGAATCTGCTGGCATAAGGGCTTTCTACTAGGATTATTTCTTCATATCCTATTTATGTTTTTGGAGTGCTGCCTACAATCAGAGCAAGAAGTGTGTCACCAATCTGTGCCTGAATAATCAGGTATCCACACCTTTGAGATAAATACCTGTATTAAATCAGATCTTGGCACTACAGCTGCTTAAGAAAACCACCCTCTTCCCCACACTAGGAGCAGCACAGCACAAACACTCTCATAGAAAGGATGCTATTTACCTATGAAATTAGGTGCAAGAGAAGAAGTGTCAGAGTTGAGAGAAACAGAAGTGCCCTTCGAAGGGAACCCCAAGGAAGGGAAGTAACCTGGAAAGACAGAATGCGCCGGTAAATCAAGCCAGGGAGAAGGCACCAAAAGACAGTGTTCACAACGATGGGGTCATTCCACACAGCACAGAAAACATCACTTAGGTAAAAATCCATGTCACATTTGCCATTTATTCCTTACTTTCACTGCTTTACCACCCATGCTAGCTAAATACTAAACACAACTAGTATCATAAATTGAGTCTACATAAACTAATACAGCAGCAACCAAAGAGTCACTGATGAAACTTTCCCTCAAAAAAATCCTTGTCTTCCTTGCATCTCCTTCTCTCCCTCAAGGAAATAAGCCTAGTTTTCCCCCCGTTTCTTCCATAAACACAAAATATCAGTTATTCAGGTGCTACATATACATTTGCTGGCTGAAACTGCAAAAAATAGCACATTCCATGACTGAACTCTGCCTGTCTTTCCTGTGAAAGGAAGGTGTCTCTCATCTGCCCAGGACCAATGTTTATTATTTCGCTAAGAATTTAAACCTTCTGCAAAATTAGTTTAAAAATCTCAGATTAAAAGTGCTGTTGGATGAGATTTATTGGAGGAGGGAGAGAGGAGATTAAGGAAAGAAGAGGAAGACAGAGTAACTGAATAAGCTGTTCTTCAGCACACCACACTAGCATGTCTACACTCCATTATCCTACTAACTCAGTTTTAAAAAACAGCAGGGTAACTGTTCAGCTCCTATAGAAATCTTTCCCAAGGACACAAACCTCAGTCTCTCACTTCTGATAGTTTTGACACAACTGCAGGCATTTTGATGTTCTATTCTTCTCATCAAGTACAGCTCAAAATTCAAAAAGGTGCAAAAAAAAAAAACAAAACCAAAAAAACCCCAAAGTTTACTTGGAGAAGGAAGTGGCACAGAGACCATTAGCACAATTAACATATTTGTCATTTCCCTAGAAAACAGATCTTAAACCTAAATAGACACCTCAGAGTGAAAAAATCTCTATTCCTATCTCAGTTGAACTGAAATCATAAAGACATTATCTACAAGACAGAAGCACAGTAAGGTAATAGTACTTTTTCTCTATACAATATTTCAGAAATCACTTTTAATCTCCCAAAACAATACAAGTATTCAAAATCAAAAGACTCCTGAAAGCTGTTTAACAACTTTAAAGAAGTTGTTTTGAAGGAGAACAATAAAAACACAAACTACTTTGCAAAAAAAGATCTGAGCTCGAATCTATTTTACCTCTCCGAAAGCGATGCCACTGTTCTAACCAGAAAATTTTGGCACATACTAGTTCAAGCATGTATCTACAAACTTTCCACTAGTTTTAAAGAAACTAGCTGCATCAAATGTGCTTTTTACCTAGAGCTTTATCTCTTTAGTATTCAGGATGCATTGTAAGTCTTTCCACACATTCTCGCAGTTACAGTCTCAGTCACAAATCTGTTATGAATCCCTAAAAGATGTCCCTCGACAATTAATTTGGAAAACTGTTTTGCTCAGGTGCTTCAGTACCACAGGAGCAGTGAGATACAGGTAAAAAGTGAACTGTGCATTTCAACATGTTATTTTAGGTATTGAAGTAAACCATACTAGAATGGACAAATTACAGAGCAATATCCTGAAAATGTATAGGAAAAACATAACTACTAGCACCAGACATGTTACATACAAAAGCAAAGAGAAATACTACCACAAAATAAAAATTAGCCAGAGGAACCACTGAATGACCATTGCACACACAGCAATTCACAGGTTATTAAACAAAGTTTTGATAGAGAAGTACCTTGTGGAGGGACAGGCTGTTGGTATCCTGGTACGGGACCATTATAAGCTCCATATTGCGACTGGGGAACCCCTGGCAATGGTTGTCCTCCGTAGCTCGGCTGCTGGTAGCCCTGATAGCCAGGCTGAGGCTGCCCATAGGGAGGCCCTGCGTGAGCTTGCTGGTTTACGCTCATTGTATTCACATCCCCAAACTAATCTTGCCTGCAGAAGAGGAAGAAAAATGGCAGTTAGCAGACATGAAACCAAATCGGCCAAATCTCTAATATTTTCACACAAAGGTAGAAATACTAGGGAAGGTAACACACAAGTTATTCTTCCATAGTAATTTCCAACTAAGATAAAAAATTATTAAAAAAGCACTTTAGAAAAGCTAGAGAACAGTATGTATATAAACAATGTTTCACAATCAACATATCAGTTCTTTAGTATGATAGACCTGTGATCATCATCTTAGGAAAAAGCTCCTAATTTGCCATTCTGCAGCAGGTAATTATCAAAATGTCCAAGATACCTTTAGAATTACTTGCAGCTCAAAGAGGAATAGACAAATGGAAAAGATTTCATGGCTCAGATGTGAGATTCCTTAACATAACATCAGTAACACTCAACAAATTCAGCTTGCAGCTCAATGTTTAATTTATTAGATTATGCTTCCTTGCTAAAAAACCAACTAAACAGAAAAAACCCACACACAACAATAATAAAAATTGCAAAGGTCAAGTATAACAAATAACTCTGCTTCTGTTCTCCTATCTTGCTTCAAATCCTATAATGAACTTGTGTATTAAAGATATGCAGTAAATCCTAACACAAGTGTAACAAATAGTCCCGCAACAGCTATCAGTCTATTGAGATAAATCCCAAAGAAGAATCCACAACTCAGGAAACCTCAACTGTTTTGCCTCTTCATTGATTTTAGTATTCCGAACAATCCTAATGTTTTTTACCTTCTGAAAAATAAAACCTTGAAGAATTATTTCTGGAACAGACACAACAGTCATGCAGAAGAGGTACTAAAATAACTATGATTCTTTAAGAACCATCTATATTCAAAGACTCTCTTGCAGAGGCAAAAATATATACACACACACACACACACATATAATATCAAAGGAACATATGTGAATCACAACAGCAGAATCCAGTAGCCAGAGCAGCCTATATCTTAAGTTTTCATATCTGGAAAATATAATAAAGACAAATATAAAGTATGCTAATTCTTATTCTAAAAAAATGGGTATTTTCCATCTGAACTAGGAGCTAGAAATGTTTGATTTACACATCACACTTTCAAATTTTATCTGATGACAATTCATTATCAGCTGAGCTATGTATCTTTTAAACTTAATCCGAAAAGAAATAGAAAGTTTTATATTGTCCATGCTCTAATGAGGGTGACGATAGACATTTTGTTTAAAAATAGGAATTTATCTATTAAGCATTAGAAGTTAGTTTATTCTTGGAAGTAACATATAAAGTTATTTGCAACTGCTTACAAAAGTGTGACAATGAATTTTTGATCAGCCTGCATTGCTTTTAAAACACTTTCACACTGAGCCAGAGAGCCGCTGCCAAAAATTCAGGCTTCTAACTGCACCTTTGACTTAATTCTGCAGGACTGTCTAACCTGGGCAGCCATGGGGCCAGAAAATCTGGACTTTGGGCCCTGCTCCCTGCCCAAGTTCCCTTAACAGTTAACCTCTTCCTTCCCAGCTAGGTCATCACAGACTTACTCCTCTGCCTCTTGCTCAGCGCAAGCAACAAAGCAGGACAGTCCTTTCTGCCAAATGGGGGCAAAGAGAAGGGAGAATACGGCAAAGGGATGGCTATATGTGAGCACCTTGGGACAAAAGGGCACTCAAAGGAGGGCTGCTGCCTGCTCACTGCACTGTTCTAAGCACAGACTGCAGCTTGTCAGATGGGGCACAAGGGGGTTGCTGGATCAGTGACCTGAAGCCAAAATGGGACCAAACAGACTAGATGACAGCATCCTGAAGGATACATCCAGAAATATAATTAAGACACTCTTTGCAATTCACGTCTACAAAATTCTACAGCAGTCACTAGAGACATCCCTGAAAACATCTATTGTCAGCAAAAAAAACTACTACAGGGCTGCAGAAACCAATCTTCCATCCTATCTCTCTTCCCCTTTTTTTTAAAGGCAAGATGGGAGGAAAAAAGCTAAAGAGTACCCCCTGCAAACCAATTTCAACTTGCTGATATGAGTGTGTATTTACCTCTTTTGACCTCACCTGATCATCTTTTATTATTCTCTTTTTTGTCTTCCCTTTTCCTCCCACAAATGCTATTCCACACCTTACTGGGTAGTGGATATCTGCTCCTTGCTCTCTCATAAGTAATTCTGAAACCAAGAAGGAGGCACTTGAAAGAACACATTGCAAAAATAATTTCCTGCACTTTCTAGGAAAATGCAGCTATATGAAGGAGCTGCTTCTTAGCATCCCCACTGGGAGGAAGGTATTTACCACTCAGACATTCAGCCACTTCACGTGGCAGCCAGCCCACATTGACCACAGCACAGCCTCAAAATTCCTCCAAATTGGTGTAGGGCAAAGGAAGGAGCTGGAAAGGAAGAGGAAAGACCTGAGACCCCCAAGAAGCCTCTGCTGAAGCTGGGAGAAAGGTTATTGAAAGTTAGCTTGTTCCTCAACTTGCAACAACTGCAAGGCTAGGGCCATGCTTGCTCATTACTGTTGCAGAGTATCATCAGGGCAAGACCAAGAGCACCCACCTCAGAAGGCAAGAGACAGTTGTCACTGAATGAGTCCCTGCTCCCTCAGCCTCAAGATCATTTTTTATCAAATAGCATTCGTTTTATTTGCCCCCAAAGCTGTATGTGAACTGGAGATCAAAATGCTGAGGATATTCATATGTATGTGGCAACATATGACTAAAATTAAGTCAAATGTAAAGTTAAAAACACACTGCTATATATCACGCTACTGCACTCATCAGTTACAACAGAGAGCACCAGTAAATACACAAAGCTTAAGTAAGACTGATGCTAAAACACCATCACAACAGGTAGTTATTATCCATAAGGAACTGAAATCAGTTTCTTAAAAAACATGAAGCAGTCACTGTCTGCAGCTTTCCATTCCTCTGCATGAAAGGCAATTGACTATGAAAGTTTTGTTCAAAGTAGTCTTAGTACAAACAGTAAGAATTTATACTAGGATATGAACATAAGCAACCAGCAACAAACTGAGGGGTAAAAAAAATGCACCAATGTGGAGAACAAATCTGTTCCTTAGGTTCTGGCCTCCTCAGTACCCACACAAAACAGACTGCATTTCAGTTTAAAAAAAAAAAAAGTGATTCATATGATGCTTTCAATCAGCAGTTCTCCCAAATCACTAAAAAATGCATAAACATCACTTTCCTGTCTTGCATTCACTGTTAATTCCCCTTTGAGACTTAAAAGCTTGATCTCATCGTTTCTTTATAATTTTCTAAAGGAAAAGCATAACACAAAATGACTCTTTCAGAAAAATGCTAAATTTCTACTGGTCCCCAAAAAACAAAAGCCCCTTTTGTTTCAGTTTTTGATGACAGTGATCTTTGGAAAAAAAATGCTGAGGATGGCATCGCCTACTATATTTTGATGGAACTAAAGGAAATATATTTGCTTAATTTCTGAACATGGAAATCAAAGGGATTACCAAAAGAGGGGAGAGAAGGGTATGATCAGCACCCTCACAGACTGACTTACAGCATCATTTTTAGCACCTTTAGCACGTCTGCTTTACAGGGCTTTTTTTCTCTGTAGAAGCACCAAAATTATGTCATTTTCAAAGACATAAAATCCACAGCCAAGGAGATTTTCTGACAGATGTCATGGCTTTTGCTTCACATACAGCATGATAAGGATGGATACCAGCATTCATATAACACCTGGCCCTCCTGAGATGCAAGGGGTTCTGCTTCATTTTGTTTTTAAACAAAGACGTCGCAAGAGAAGCTCAAATCTTACAAATCAAAAAGACTGAGAATTGATCTGAAATGATTCAGGTCATCATAGTGGCACACCTTCCATATACTTGTCCAAATTCCTCCAAACAGCATTTCTGGAACTTCAGCCCTAAAGTTCAGTTCTATTTTAATGGAACTCTGTTTTCCCAGCTGGACAGATTCTCAGAAGTTCTTACACCATAGTTAATATTTTCTTCTTACACCATAGGTAGTATTTTCTTCGTGTACTTATTTTGAGCCCAAAAGGATCCAGTCTAAAACTTCACCTGGCAATATAAATACTTATTCTATAAAACATAACTTTGCAATTTAATACCAATGAAAGTACCAAAGCCACAACTTTTGCATTGAATACTCTATCAGGAGAGGAGGGGAAAAAAATACACTTGGTTCTGAAGCAGCGTTTTGTTTTTCTTGGCCTTTTTTTGAAAGAGTCTTTTGGGCATCAGAATGCAAAAATCATTAATTCATACCTAAGTTAGAAAGATGATTTCTATGTGTTTTTTTGAAGAAGAGTCATCTTAAGCCCTAATTTCATTCATTAACTTCAGCAAGAACCAACTTAATATACAAGTTACAAGAGTGTGAAAATGATAAAAAGAAAAACAAAAATCTTAGTCTTAACCTAACTTCCCACCACCCATAATTCCCTTCTTCTCCCCGAGTAGATTTTTACAGCTCTGCCAGGAGTAAACTCTAGCAAAATACAGACATCCCTGGATGGATAGGTATTTCACAAAAAGACTTCAAAAGCAACTCTGCTAGGGGCACCTCTCCTGGAGTGAAAACCCATGGAAACATTTTAGCAGGGGAAATAGGAAGTCATAGGAAATATGACATCAACAAAATGGAAGATTCTTCTCCCCTTAGTTGTATCTCCAGTTACCTGTTACAACCAGCGAAATCATCTGGCTCACCTCTGTGAATTTTGCACAAGTGTAATGGATTAGGAAGAGTTAAAGCAATTTCAAGTTTATAAAAGAGGTGAGAAAAACAAGAGAGTAAAAATACATGGAATAGGACTCAAAACAGCACTATAATGTTACACAAACTTCCATTGTCTATACTGTTATGCTGCCCATCTTTCATCTAACATTTCTGTGCTCTAACACCTTTTTTCAAATTTTTCAAAAAATGTTACACAATTCTAATCACTCACAAAAATAAATATGCCCAGAATTATTTTTTTCTAATGTATCTCATCCTGTATATACAATTTTTTGTGTTTTCTTTCTTAAGATTAAAGCTTGCTGATCACACAAGAAACTAATTTCACATTCCCTTCCTAATAAAGTCTTTCTAACGTAAAGAACCAGGTACTTCCACCTTTCCTCTTCTGTGGACACTTTGCTACTGATTATTTTTAGTCAATCTTTGTACCTTGCCCTTCTTTAGCCAACCAACAATCTTTCTTGGATTTTTGACCCTCCTTCTGATAATAACTGTTATAGGAAGAAAATATAATCCAGTAATATCAGAACAAAACAGCTCATTAAAGAAACAAACCTTCAGACAGCTTTCAGTGTCAAAGCTAGAACTCAGCTTCCAGATGTGAAATCAGAACCTACAGCAAATGCTACTGCATGCTCAGTAGAACCACTACTTATATTCATCACCGTCTATCACTACCCTGTTTGAGGTGATAAAGAGACAAGTGAAACATCTTTAAGCAGAAAAGTTCTTGCCTACCTAGCTTTCTTTGACATAAAAATGAGCAATGCATTTGTTTCTGACAGTACATGTGTGATTTCAAAACAAGTCTCTGGGATTCTAGGCCACAAAGATTGCCCTCTCCATCCTGTCAGAGGAGCTTTTCTATGACAAGGGGGAAGCAGGTTAAAACCTAAGTCACTTAAATCTATCCAGGACAATATTGAACAGCAAAGACTTCAACAGGAAGTTCAGCAGCAAGTCAAATTACTTTCTAGTGGGGTGATTTTATCCTCTTCATTAAAGAGAGGGGGGAAAAAAAATGAGCGAGAGAGACCACACATTGTGTGTCAGTGTCAGAAACTACTTCCCCTCCAACAATCTCCCAAACCTTTGACAACGTTGACTAACAAACCTTGTAACAAGAAATGACCAAGAAGTACTCTAGATTAGTGGATGAAAACAGAGTTGCAAACTGAACATATTGTTTAATGTTACTGTAGAAATAGCAGCAGCCCTGGTGGTTAACTTCTGATGCTGGTGTAACAAGTAACCCAGGTTCTAAACGCCACTTTTATGTGCCAGGGCTACCCTAAGCTTAAATGGAGCTCAAACTACAATATGATAGTCACCAGTAAAGTGCAGTCTGATTTTTTCTTTTTTTTTCCCAAGATTTGTCTATCAAAGACACCATTTCTGGGCTGCCCAAGACAACACAGGTGGTTTTTTTTCTCGTGGTACTGAGAAACGCTCAAGTATCTCTCTAATGCAAGAAGTGAGAGCCACTCCGCTCCACAGGACGAGCCGAGCAGATGCGAAGGCCCCATCCAGCCCCACGGAACGCGCTCACTCGGAGCACCGCCCGAGTACAAGCCTTGCCTGCGGACACCGCGGCGGGCCCGATGTCGCCCGCCAGCCGGGCCGCCCCCTCCCCGCTTCTCCTGCGGCTTCGCAGCACGCGGCAGCCAGCACGTGCCGACGGGCACGAGGCAGGGGAAAGGCCCCAGGCGCCGCGCGCGCGGCGACCCTCCTCGACAGGCCGGGCCGCGGCAGAGCTGCGGCAGCACCGCCCCGGGCCCAGCGGAGCCGGGGGACGCGCGCCCCGCGCGCCCAGGCGGCCGCAAGGCCCCGACTCTCCGGAGCCCGCCTCGAGGGACGCGCGGCCGCCGCCGCCAGGCCCGGGCCCAGCCGCCGCTTCGCCCCGCCCGGACGCGCTGCCGGGGCATCGGTAGGACGCTCGCCCGCAGCCGCCAGACCGAGCGCGCGCGGCGGGGCCGGCTCCGCGCAGGGGAGGTCGGCATCACCAGCGCCGCTGCGGACCCCTCTCCCTCCCGCGCCCGCTCCCTCTCACTCACCGCGACCGCCGCTCCCGGCGCTCCTGCCGGACCCGCTTCCGGTTCCCGGCCGGGAGCTCCCGCCGGAAGTGCCCCCGCCCGCCCGCTGCCACGTCCGCACTCCCCGCCAACCCCCGGCCGCCGCGCCACTCTGCCTGCCGGGGCCCGGATGCCGCGCAGGCGCCGTGCGGCGCGGCCGGACACGCCGTGACGTCACGGGAGGGCGGGGCCGCGCGTGTCGTGACGTCAGCGGCGGGGGGGGGAGCGGCCGTTGGAGGGGTCTGGATCTGGAGTCAGAGCCAGGCCGCACGCGGGGCGGCTCCCTGCACCATGGCCCGGAACGGGGTCTTGCCTTCGGCCGCCAGGCTGCCCCAGGCCCCGCGAGGAGGAGGGGGCCCGCGCCAGGCCTGTGGGGCTCCATGGGGCCGAGGGGCCGCGCGCCGATCTGGGTGTGCGGGCGCCGGGCGACGCCGGGGCTTGCGGCAGGGAGGGGACGTGGAAATAAAGTCTGTGCTGAGCGGCTTCCAGCCTCGCGGGTGTCAGACAAAGCTGTGGGGACAGGAGGTGAGCTATTTTGAGCCGCACTTGGGCGACAGATCCGTGGTGCCGGGGGAAGGGGGGGGCAGCGAGGGCGAGACTGACACGACACGTGTGCTGGACACCTCTGGCCCCTTACCAAGAGCAGCATCAAGTGTCTGGTCGAGCGCAGAGCAGCAGCTGAGCGCCCAGCCGCGCAGGGAAGGCTCCGCAGCCTCAGCTCTCCTCTCGTGTGCTGGAGCTCCAAGGAGGAAGGGAGGAGAGGGCCTCTCTGGGCACTGCCGAGTCGCAGATTGTGAGGATGGTGCTGGAAGACGCTGCCCCCTGAGAGCTGGAGCGTGTTCTGAGGTTGGGAAAGAGGTGGCATCGCAGAAGACACAACACCCCCAAGCACAGAAATCATGGGAGCTGAAGAAGAAATGCTCATCACGTTGTCCGGAGGAGCCCCGTGGGGCTTCCGCCTGCAGGGGGGCTCTGAGCAGAAAAGACCCCTCCAGGTGTCCAAGGTAGGAGCTCCGGATGCGAGCTGTGAGGGCAGGGCTCTTCTGCCGCACTCCTGTGTCCCTGGCGGCACTGGCATTCCCACTAAGGCAGGCAGGAGCACCTTGCCCAGATAGCGGGGCTGGAAAGGACGGACGGGGTCCGGGAGCGAGGAATATGGGCACGGAAATGCACGCTACCGAGCTGGAAAGCATCAGGTAGGGACCTGCTTCCCAACTTGGTGCAGGTCCCTTTATAAACCGCACAGCTCCCTCCACTCACCTGCAGAGCGGAGAGACAACTTGGTGACCGTGCAGGAGCACTGGCTCACAGTACTTGCATAAAAAAATCCAACTGAATCAAAATTAATTAAAGCCAAATCAACAAAAACTGATTCTGTAGTTACATTCACTGTCCTTTACATTTTTTGACAACTGGCCAGCTTTCAAAATAGAAATTTCCTAGGGCATTTTCTGTTGGTGAAGCTTTGTGAATACTGCCTGAATTGAATGTGATGCTCTGACTGGTTTCATTTTGAGAACTAGCGAGAGGCAGAGATTGTTTGGATGGGAGATGAAATAAGGGAATAAACATGAACCTTGAGTTACATTCATTTGATCAGTGGTTCTGTACAGTTCTCCTTTCAAAAGAACCTCTTTTCAGCAAGTTAGAAGTAGGAAAAAAGCTTACTCTGTTGATTAAGCTCATAACAGCTGCATTCGCCTTGACACAATGATATCCAGGGATATCTCCATGGAAAACATCCAGCAGCAGGAATGAACAAATGCTCTGCCAAAGTCCTTCTGCTTTCTTAAGAAGATTGTGCCTCTGACAGAACTGTGAAATGAAATGTGGCTAGGTCAAGGAGTGTTTGTATGTAACTGCAGCCAAATGTTTTGGAATCTCATAGCATCTTCCCAAAGTGGGTGTTTCTTACATGCAGAAAGATTATTTTTCTCCAGGAAAACAAGTTCTGTGCATGTTATTGGGCTTCCAAGAATCAATATTCATGACACAGATATTTGCAATTAACAGTTGCTAGAAAAATAGTATTTTATGTGGCTGCATAAATTTTGCAGAATCTGAGCTTATTTTGACCTATTCCCACCCCCCCAGTAGATCTGGAATTGAGATAAAGAGGGAGGAGAGTCTGTTATATAAAGATTGCTCAGGAAAGAACTAACCATTATCCAGCTCAGTAACACCTTAAGGTGAATAGAATATTGCCTAGGGATTAGTAGCACTTCCAGAAAAGTATTGGCTCAAGTAGCTCTCTCTGAGAAGTAGGTGCCATTCCTTAAATCTAGCAAAACAAAATTAAAGAAAAGGGGGAATGCAATACTTGACTACTGCAGAAAAAAATATATTTAAAATGTAATTGCTGTAAATCCATCAATCCATCAGGCTCAAAATGTAAAGCACTGATCATGCAGAAATTTGATTTTATACTTATCATTTAGAGTTATTACTGTCCTGAATTTAATGGCAGTTTGGAATAAAGGTGACCCCCAAATAATGACTATCTTAAATGCAGCAATGTTCAAATAGCCTTCAAGTAAAGGATTTATGAATCCTTACTGGGAACCTGATAAGATCATATCAGAATGCTCAGTTTGAATGCTGAGAAGAAAATAAATCTCCAGGAGTCCTGGAGTGATGTAATTGTCCTCCTCTGTTACCATATAGGAGAGGAGAAGCTTGAAGTTTTGGGCTCTGTGTGATGGAAAATCAACTCTTCAATCTTCTGTAGTTAGGATTCTGCTACAAACCATAATCAGGATGAGATTTGGGCCAAAATGCTGCCTGCAAAACACATCCCAAAACTCTGAAATCATTACCAGCGTCTGTGTGGATATTTTAGGAGTCAAAGAGGGGAATGGCCTCATGGCTATGAAGCTTGGCCGGGGACTAGGGCAGCACTAGAGTGGCAGTGCTGCGTGTTTCTCCATCGGTTTCTTAGAGCGGGGACTCCCAGAGTGGGGATGAGTGACTTGTGGGGTTCTGCGTGTGCTTGGGGCAGTGGGAGAGGGAGCTGTCCCTGAGAGGGAGCCTGGCTATCAGAGCTAAGGTCAAGCAGCACCATGTTTGTTAGCACAGTGAAGAATGTGGTGCGCGTGCATGGAAAGGCAGATTAGATAAATGAAAAGGGTCTATTTGGAAGCTGATTGCTGCCAAAGGAAGGACTCTGGGAAGAAAAGGAAGTGTTTACATGAGACAAGGAAAACTTGGCTTAACACAACAGTATTATTAGTGCTTGGGCTCTTACTGCAGTTTTGTCTATAAGGACAAAGTGGAGAAGGACACAATATGGCTCAGTCTAGAGAAGGTGCTATAGGAAATACAGATGTGAATACTCTACAGGTACCAGGAAATATTTGAGCTGATAAACCTGGGATTTTATGTGATTCCAGTGCTGTCAATTTAAGGAAATCCAACTTTCAGACTAGAAAAGCCATAGTAAGAATGCTGGAGAAATATGCTTATCCTTGGATGTTGTATCAAATTGGGACTAATAAATGGAAGCAAGTCAAGTATAATAAATAAGTTCAGTTATAAATGTTATTCATTGCACTTAAGTAGAGATGATGGGACTGCCAGAAAAGACTGGATTGATGATGAATCCTTCTCCGTCCTCCTTCCTCTGTGTTCGGTGCAAGGCTAATGCTCCACGGCAAGCTATACTTTAAACAGTGTGTCTAATTTGTTCTCTCCAGCTTCAGCATGACCTATGAAGTAAATGACAAGTGACAGTCCTGGTATTTTACCATATACGCAAGCAGGTGATGATTTGTGAACAGCTAGTGCTTCAGTTGTCTGAGTAAAACCTGATGGTTTCAATGAAGATTTGATGGCATCATCCAGCCAGGTGTTCCAGGGACTAAACATTGGGGAAAGCAGGTTTTCCTGCTGGAATCGCACAGATGGAATGTTCTCTTCCACCTAGACCTTTGCGCCTTCCAATCTCCAAAAAGCAAGTATGAGAGGAGAGGATGGAGAGCCAAAAGAAAGGCAGCAGAGAATTCACTAGTGTCTGGAGAACCCTCAGAAGGGAAGGTAGATGAATTTTAACTCAGGATTGTATTAAAAAACACTTCAGTAATAAATAAGCTGAACGACAGACACTTACATGCTCAGCAGGAAGGTACGCAGCAGGATTAAGGATAAACAGAGGACATAAGTAAAACAAAATAAGGGGAATCATAAGGACTAAAAGAAAAGAAAAAGGAAGATCTCCATTTCAGTCTTAGTTACAGCAATGTCCTTTTTGCTGAAAACAGCGCAGTTATGCTTTGTGCACACTAAGTTTATCGTTTGAAATTAATCTTTTAACTTATACAGCTAAACAAATAAAGAATAGTACTACTACTTATTTTTATTATTATTTTAATTTTACTCCTTTTATTTATGGAACCCCTTACCAAAATAAAGGTACCTCAAGGTATAGCTCAGTAGCACACAGCAACACAGAATAAACCTTTGGCCTGGAACAATCAACAGGAAAGACAGAAAACAAGCTTAAAAACAAGAAAAAAAAGGATCTGTACAGAGAAAGGCTTTTATTTTAGAAAGACTGCAGGAAATATATATGGCCCTGATGAATAAAGCATTCCTGCAAGAAGCTATAAATGATTAGAAGACTTAGCGAATCTGACAAGAGCGTGCAGTAAGGAAAAGAATTCCAGCAGATTCCTAGAGGATGTGTTTGCAGTAAGGAAATGAGCACAAATGTATCTGAAACTAAACAAAATATAGAACAGCTAGTCTCAGAGAAGGTATAAGGTATAAGCTTTAAGTGCATAATCAGACAAACTAGAAATATTATGTGGAGCTATACTGCAGAAATACATTTTAGCAAGATTAGCAGGGCAGCTTTAAGGATGGTACAAACCAATACAGAGCTATCTTTAGGGAACCGTCTACAAAACAAGATGTATTCCACCAGTTACTTTACAAAGAAAGAAAAGCACTTCTACCTCCAGCATAGTCTGGTCCAGAAATAATGCTACATCATTGGGAATTAGAGGCTCTTCAGCTGGTTGTGATAGTAGTGGAGAAAGACCTGGACATATTAGTGGATTACAAGAGGGTTACGAGCCAGCAAAATGCTTCATTTGTGAGAAAAGGCGAAGTTGTTTCTAATGAAGGTAGGAAGGTGTTGGAGTTATTAGGTAATGCAAAAGGGAGGATTCTTTGGAAATACTCACACCTATGGATGCAGCCACGTTCAAGGAAAAATTGTTTAAAGTAGAGAAACTATATGAAAGGAGAGGATGAGAGAAGCCTTGTTTCACCTAGCCCAAGGGCCAGAAGGAACTACTGCTGTCCACAAACCGATGTTGGGCAAACAGCAGCAGAGCAGTTCAATGCATCGGCCCTGTAGAAGGAGGGCCTGGAGCAGCTTTTGTAGCGTTTTTGGCTGTGCCTTACGGCCCGTTGGTGCTGAAACCCGGCCAGGGCATGGGATGCAGAGCCGGGGAGCTTCCCTAGGAGTGGCCAGGTCACGAGGACTAATGGCAAGTAAAGCAGCCCTGCGCAGGCACTGCTTCCCAAAGCATGCGAGGAGAGCAGACGGGAGGGCAAACTAGGCCCGGGATTGTGTCATTCCCCCTAAACTGCCTTTCCTGTCAAGGTAAGGGCTGTGTGTTAGGCCAGACAGGCTTCTGTTCAGGGAAACTACACAGAAAATGGCAAGTAGGAGTAGCGGCTTGTTCTAAAGGAAGACTGGAAGGACTTCACAAACTGATCAAGGTCTACCAAGAGGTGGATCTTTTTGCCAGTGCAACATGAGTTGAAGGATTGCTCTAGAGTCTGATTGAGAAGTCACTAACAGTTAGAAACTTGATTTATAGTCTGTGTTTACCCTTGGCTAATCTTTAACTATTTGTTACACTACCTTCTCACCGAGGGAGCCATTTCATTCTGTTTACTATCTTTCCTCTGCCTGCCTTCCCTGCAGAGGACACAAGGCAATCATGTGGGTGACGAAATGAGATGGTCAGCCTCGGGTCTCCCGGACATTTCTGTCCTGAGTGGCTTCTCCTCCCTCGTGTGACCACAGCCTGGCTCCTGCTGCCTCCTGCTTTTTGCTTTCACAGCTTGTCTAAAATTTCCGTTCAAAGGACACTGCTAGAAAAGCTGCCCCTCCTGTCCCTGCAGAGGTGAAGAGTCTGGGCAGTAGCTTGTTTTAACTAAAGAGAAAATTCTGTTTTGAGCAAGGGTTTTGCTCAAAGTTTCCCCCTCTTTACAGTGTAGCATTAGGATACAGTGCTGAGGCTGAGTGTGCCCTACTCTGGGGGTCAGAAGGCGTAACTTGGGATGAGTCTGCCCTATGTGCAAGACTCTCCTTCCCCTTCTGCCCCAGCTCCGTGCTTCTCCCCCTTCCGAGACATTCTGGGGATGAGTTTTCTACATGAGCTCTTATTGACGTATTTTTTCATCTTAAAAATGCTGATGTCAGAAAAAGCAAGGCTGAGCCTCTGGAAAGGGATCTACATGGACAATATGAGGATTCAATCTCTTTTGTGCCAGAACCGATAGGCGTGCACAGGACCTCTTGCTTTTTCACATATGTATCTGTTTCTTCTGAATCTTTGCTTTATAAAACAAACAAACAAACTTCATTATCTTGCTATTTTATTCTGTCGAGAGCCAAATGCTTGCCAAATACTGCTTATATCTATTCCTGTGTTTGTGGCATTATTCCTTATCAATGGCATTGCCCTTCACTCCCTTTCCAGCTACTCGCACATCAAGTAATAAAAGGCCATGGAGATAAAGTTGCTTTTCACATAGTCAACTCTGGCTAGGTATTTGCTCCTAGCAGCAAGCTTTTTGCATACGCAAAGAAGGTGGATAATTTGGGGGTTGGTTTTCTGTCCCCTGCACACGCACACACACCCCCATCATCATTGCAAAATATTCTTTTGAAGGTGTTTCATTTCAAAAGGCAGAGAGAAATAGCAACCCCGATTGCTTTCATTTGTTTGGTACACCTGGTACAAACTGGAACTAGGTCCAGGACGCTGACGAAGTTCTTCTCCTCTCTTTCCAACACCAGCTTAGCAGCATCCTCCTTGCCAGTACACTGAGGTGGTGATGGACTACAGAGTCCTGTCTCACCTGGCACACTGGCCAGCACCAGCATCTTCTGCCACTACCAGGTTTTATCTGTAGTTCCCCTCGCCCAGAAGCCTCTCAGATCTTTGCTTCTACACAAGATCTTTTCCTTCACCACCCTTCCCTTGTTCTGTTCACTTACAGTCCCAGAAAATTTCTGTTCTCCCCCTAGGTGAGCACCTCTAACTAGTCTCACTGTAGATAACCTGTGAAATAGGCCCACAGGAACCCCGGACCTACTTTGCCAAGCAGCCAGTCACCCAGTGGCACTTCCTAAGTGAGAATAAGGTGTTTGGGCAAGAAGTTACTGGAACTAAAGAGGAGTGATGGTTAGTGTATTTACAATATAATGGAGTAAATATCTCAGGTAAAATTGCTATGAGATGTGACATTGCTCACACCCTTAATAGAGAGAAAAAGTATCTTACTGGAGATCTGCATTCAGATGAGCTGCTGATGCACATAAAATTTAAGAGTAAGAGCAAAAGGCTGCTGAAAATCTTCCTGATATTGTGACTCTTGTTATCTGTGGCTCACAGTTTTAATGATTCCTCCAAGCTCACACAAAAGTGCATCCAGGTCTCCTGAATCTGACCTCAGTGTTTAAACCAAAAGGGCATCTTCCCTGTGCAGGGGCAGATTAGATGCTGGTTTTGGAGGAAAACCAATCTGCTCTGTTAACCGAAATGTTGTGAACAGATGTTCAGAGCGAGGAGCTGGTGGGCTGTGCTTCTGCTCAAGCAGCTATCTGCTATACCAGCCACTGCCTTTGTGGCTGGCTGAGCAGGAAGCCCGGCGAGAAGCAGGCCCAAATGGTGGTTGGCTCTGACATTCCTATCTGATTTCACTCCCCTTTGGTAATGCTTTATACCATTTTATACTACAATGAGGCAGTTCTTATCCCTAGTGGAACCCCATGGCAGGACTACATTTCATATAAAGCTGTGAAATGAAACCTTAATGCAAGGTAAACACCCCCAGGTTACTGTTGAGCACCCCATCCCATTGCAGGTGCTGCTAGAAGGGAGCAGCTCTGTGATGTGAGACACAGTCAGAGAGTAGAAGGGGCGATCGGATGCAGAGAGCAGTTGTGGTTGCTCCACAACTCTGGCTTGGCCTGTTTGCTTGATTGTTGCTGGAACGATGCATTAGGAGGGTAGCTTGAAGGCAGGCAGATAACGTAATTTGTTTTCCCACCTTAGAGATTAAACTTTGCCAATGAAAGAGAGGAGGTGTGGGACACCTTGGGGAGGCAATGGGGAAAAAGGCAGGGACCTGCGACAGCTTTTTCCTGAGAGGCACTGCAAGCCCCTGCTGAGTGCCTGCACCAGATTTCCTTTCTTAGGAAGAAGAGGGGCTGCCCAGCAGGGAGGCTGGTTGCAGAGTTTCCAGACGGCTTCCCTGTGCTGTACTGAGGCACAAATGAAGGCACTGAGTTATAATCAGGATTACTCTATTCTTAGCACCCCAGCGTGTGCTCACCCTCCACATACCGCGGACTAAATATAGTGCATAGTGCAGGACAGATGCTGCCGCGTTGCGCCTGCCCCCTCCTCCCCTGCATTCTGTTCCCAAAAGCTGGGCCACGGTCCCCCAAGACACGTCCAATAGTCACGGTGTCCTTTTGTCTCTCCAGGACTTAACAGGGAAAAATCTCCTAACACCTCTTCCCTGTGCTGGCCCTCTGGGTCCCTCTGAGCACTGCGTTACCTGTCAGCAACTTTTTTTCTTCATTTTCCCTTCATTAGTTGCCCTTAACTTTTTCCCTTTATTCTCTCCTCAGCTTTTTCCGCCACCTTCCCTCCTGCCCGATTCAATAGGATCAATTAGATTTATATTGATTTATGTTTTCAATAGCGCAAATGAATACGACCCTGAGATCAGGATTCCCTCAAAGCAGCTAAAATCCAGGCAGGAGAGCTCTTCCAGGGGAGCCCTGCTCTGCCATGGGAAGAAGCCCATCCACTGAGGGCAGGAATGGAAAGTACAGCAGGTCCCTGAGAGGCTGAGGGATCTGGGAATGCTTCCCCTCCAGAGGGAGAAGGGAATCCCTCCTGCCTGCCCCAGAGGAGACCGCACAGTCTCCTGGGCCGAGTCCAGGGCTGCCCTTCTCAGTGTCCCTCCGTGGTGCTCCTGCCTCACACAGGAAAGCACTCCAAGGATTAGCGACAGGAAGCCGGAGGGATTTCTCTTCACAAAGCCACTTTCCCGTCCACCCTTTGGCGGGTCCTCGGAAGCGCTGCCGGTGCTGCCTTTCTTGCTGCCCGCAGCCTGAGCAAAAGGCCGGGCGCCCAGGAGGAGGCATCTTTCGGGAACGGGCAGCAAGCGGCGGCGCCGAGGGCAGCCTGACCTTCGGGGCGGGCAGCGAGCCCGGCCCGCGGCCTCCAAGTGCCCCGTGCTGCCCTCGCCATGGGACTCGCGGGCTCTGCTCCGCTCTAAAGGTCTCCGCAGCCCCGCGCTGGCGGCCGGACAAACCGGCAGCCCTGGGGTGGTCTCCATGGTGAGGCGGCCCAGCGCCTGGCAGGCAGCCCCGGCGCATTCACGCCGGCCCTTTCTGTGCTTCGCGCCCCTGGCCCGCAGAACCCTCCTCCGCCCTCAACCCCCTCGCTCTCCTCCCCGGCATGTTCAGTGAGCCTGGGGTTTATCGCTAACGGGAAGCTGCAAATAGTGTGTTTCCCTCTGCGCCATGAAGCACATTTATACATTCCCGGGGAGGGATTTATAAAGCAAGGGGCAGCTGAATGCCAGGAATATTGACAGGCTATTTTCAGTCTCTGTAAATCTTTCCTGGGCTGGCCCATGGTCCTCCTTTCGCAAGGAGGAGCAGGAGAGCTACTCAGCAATCCCCTTCCCTCCAGGACTGTGGCCGGGAGCAGCCATTGGCCTTTGGGGAATATCATGAGGACACCCTCCTTTTAAAGCACACGTTAGCTTCTCTCTGCACTGGTTGCTGTGTCAGTGGGTAGCAGTGCTGCTATTCCTGCTCCCAGTATCGGCAAGGGACATTTGTACTGTAACAGCAGCTAAGCGCGCCTGCACCAGTGCTTTACTGCAGACCCACATGTTCCCATTCCAGGCTGTTTGTGTTAACAAGGAAGGAGATAAAGGGCTAACATGACAGGGGCTGATGGCTAAGGCAGCTGGGATGAGCCAGTCCCTATTTTAAGCACGCTGGCAAGTTTTGGCGTCAGGCTGGAGAGGCTGCAGCGTGATCAAATGCCAGCGAACACACCGGGCAGGCTGAGTGGAGGCAGAGTGGAGCCCCAAACGCCCCTTGGGTGCCACGGGCAGGGGCACCAAGGGCGGCCCGCGGTGCCCAGAGAGCTCGGGAGGGCTCCAGCTCTCGCTTCCCTCCTCCCCTGCCCCACGGCAGAGCTGACGGGGCAGAAACGCTCCCGCCTCGGCTCCCTCGTTGGGGCTGCGGGAGGGGCACGGTAGCTTCTGCGATTTCCCCATGCACTCGCAAAGGATTCCAGGCAAGCCTGGTTGCATGAGCAGCAAGACTAGAAGATGCAGGCGAAGGTGTCCTGTTGTGCATCACCTCTCTGCGGGGACCTGCTATGGGTGGTTTACTGGGCACTCTGTTAAAAAGCACTGCTCCGATTTGTCTCTCAGTCAAGAACACTGCAAGAGCTGAAGACATTCGCCAGAAGCGTTAGTGTATTACTGCCTTGCACTCGATTTTCTCTGGCTCTTCTTGCCTGTGCAAAACGAGTACCTCATGGGTCCTGAACAGTCCTACCAAGAAGACATCGCTTACCTGCAGGGAGGAGGTCTGTGCTCTGGGCTGAGCTGGCATTAGCTTTGCTTGCTTGAGTAACAGAAAGGCATTGGGTCGGGGGTTTCAATAGGAGGTTTTACTCTGCACGAGGGAAAGGAAGAAAGACGAAACACATGGTAAGATGGTCATGAGAAGCCCTAGAACTGGGACCTGGCCTGGAACTTGGGGTCAGACTGCACTCTCAGACCCAGCTATGCAGGCAGGAAGTGCTGTGAGCCCCGTCCTTCCTCAGGTCTCTTCCCCAGGAAGGTGCCTGCAGAGGCTGCAGTAGGTGTAGGCAGCAGGAAGTGCTCACACACAGCCAGGTACATGGGTCGTTTGGAAAGGGATGCTGTTCCCGTTCTAAAATGCCATCTCCCTTTGCAACTTAGGGCATGTAGACGTTCACTTGCACTGAAAGACTCAAACCTGGCTGGTGCTCAAGTCATCATGACCCTTGGAATAACCAGGGATCCGACAGGACTCTCTTGAGAGCACTGGGCCTCACTGGAAGTGCAGGGCTCTTAGCCCACACTTAGTTCCTCCAAAGAACCAAGCGAGCAGGAAAAGAGCAACTGAGCTGAACAGCTGCTCCTCTTCCCTTCACCCCAACCTCTCTCTTCTGCATTTGCAGATCCGAAAGAGAAGCAAAGCGTGCCGTGGAGGCCTGTGGGAGAACGACGTGCTCGTGTCCATCAATGGGAAATCGTGTGCTGGCCTCTCGCATGCGTCTGCAATGCAGATCATTGACTCTTCCAACGGCATGCTCAACATCCGTGTGAAAAGGTAATGACCGCCCAGGACGGCTCCATGCGGCACGCAGGTGCCCATACCTGGCAGAGAGAGGGCAGGCAGGAATCCTCTGGTTTCCTCACACTCTGACTCATGCCAGGGGGAGGTCCCCATGGCTAAGGTGTGGTCAGCCCAAATTTTTGGACTGTGCCTGTGCAGCTCTCCAGAGTGAACTGTCCCCAGGTCTCTATGCCCCTCGGGCTATAGGGAGATCCCTTTCCAGTGTCAGGAATTTGCTGTGAAGCATGAGCTATTTACACTCCTACCAGGCAGCTGCCATACAGCAGTTCACCAGAGAGTTCAGTTCATTATAGATAAAGGATTATTCTGCAGAGATAGATTTGATTACATGGCATAACTCAAGACAAAGAGTGAAGATTACCAGAAACTTTGCTACAGGAGGTCATGGTAGTCCAGAAAATAAGAGATAGGCAGGTGAGCCCCTTTTCCCAGGCCACGTCTCTAGGCTAGCAGAATACTGGGGATGAGGCTCACCTTTAAGCATAAAAATGGTCCCAGGGGCTTGACTGGCTCCACCAGTGCCAAAGTTAGCCCTGAGCTTCAATGCGTGCTGGATGAGGCCCAAGGTGCAAATTAATCATGTGAAGACAAGTGCAGCAAAGCTTTGCTGCACTCGGTCCCAGCTAATCCACACTACTACCAAAACAGCGGAGAGAGAGCAGTGGGCGAGCAGTTTTGAGGGAGAGCCCTCCTGCTTAGGGTGTCCCTAAAGGGGGGATGGAGGTGGGCAGTGCTCAGAGAAGGAAGTGTCACCATGAAGGGTCCTCCCCTCAGCTTGAGCAGACGTGTCCTGGTGTGTTCTGATGCGCTCGTCCGATCCCCCAGCTGCCATTCAGGTGGTGAGTGAGCCCAGCAGAAGACGGCCAGAATAGCACCTGGCCCCACGCCAAGGCCTTATCTCAACGCTCTGGAACCCATCCACAGCCAACAGGTGCTGGGGCAAATTCCGTGAGGCCCAAATCAGCACAGTTGGAATTAGCAGAGTGACAAAGGCAGGACGGGAGGCCAGCATCAGATGGTCTGAGAATAGCCTAACTGGCTGGCTTCACCTTGGTTGGTGAGGACTCATCAAATATTGCTGTCTGGTCACGTCTCTGGTCCCACTTCATATTTCTCTTCCTGTGGAAAACAGCCCTGAGGTCCTTTTGGACCGAGGTAGTGGGATGTCTCTGGAGTATCTGAGGTCATGTGTGGGTTTCCGCTTGGGGCGGGACGTGTGTGAAGGGAGGAGGTGAGAGGCTGTGACTCGAGTGCATGGTGCCGAAGACACGCAGGCTCGCAAGCAGTGATGTCGGCATTTATCTGGTCTGGTACTTAAGGGAAAGGAAAGACTTCATTTTTTTGTGGGTGCCAAAAAGAGTTCATAATTACAAACATAATTAAAATAATGAACTGACAATGAAAACATGCCATGTCCTTAGTTTCCTCCCGGTATGTCCAAGGCAAGGAAATGCCACCGTGGAGCTGCCTGATGGCGTCACTGCAGTACAGTCATCTAAGCCCTGGTGTGCCTGTGGAGAAGTCCAGAGCGAGCAGGCCGCTGAGGGGACCTCTCTGGCCAGCAAGGTCGCACTCCAGGCAACAACTTGGGCCTTTCTCTCTTCTATATTTTCCGTTTACTCCTATGCAGAGGGCAGGGCAAACGCGCGGCACCGACGGCCACCTCTGAGGCTGCTGCAGGCTGCAGCGGCGCTGGGGACGCCCTGGCCTGCCCCGCTGGCGCAGTGCTCAGAGCAGTTCCAGCAGCACCTTCCTCGCACTCCCTCCCCGCATGGACACTCCTGCATGCGGGGTTCCCATCCCGCCCCATCGCTCAGACCCCACTCGCCTCTTTTCCCTCTCCCCACAGAATCGTTGGCGGGGACCAGACGGGCCCGCGGCTGCAGCGCTCGCCATCCCCGGGGCAGCGCGTGCTCTCGCCGCCGTCCCCGCTCAGCCCCCCGGCGCGGCTGCTCAGCCCTGAGCCGGCAGCAGCCGCAGCGCCAGCCCAGCCGCCGCGGAGGCCACAGAGGCGCCTCGAGAGCCTCACGTCGCCGCCCGACAGCGAGGCTTACTACGGCGAGACCGACAGCGACGCGGACACCGCGGCGCAGGAGAAGCAGCGCCGGGCCCGCAAGAAGAGCCCGCGCTCGCCGCCGGACAGCGTGGGCAGCAGGGCGGAGGCGCCGCACGACGAGGTCTCCCTGTCCGAGCAGAGCGGCTACGAGAGCACGGCCGAGGCGGCGGCGCGGCAGGGCGCCGAGGCAGCCGCCCCCGGCGGCGGCGTGGCCAAGAGGGAGATCGCCTGCCGGCCCGGCAGCCGCGCTGACACCCCCTTCTCGGACAGCGAGGGGCCGCTGCAGCCGCCCTCGCCACCGCAGCGGGAGCCCTCGCCAGAGGCCTTGCTGCTGCCCCACGCCACCAAGGCCATCCGCGCGGAGCGCCATCTCATCCCCATGGTGGGGCCCGTCGAACACCCCGTCGACGAAGACCTCACGACGACGTACGCGGAGAAGGCCAAGCAGGCCAGTAAGTGCTCGGCGCCGCGGGGGTGCCCGGGGGGTCCCTGTGGCGCGGGGTGGAGCCCGGCCAGGTCGGCCCTGCAGGGCGTGGGGCTCCCGCTGCAGCCCTGGCACCGGGGCCCAGCCCGCACAGGGCGCCCCACGCAACAGGTAAGACAGCAGAAACTGACATACAGAAATGTTAGCAGAAACAAAATGCGCAGATTTTCACTCTAATTCCCTGCTCTAAATGCTAGGCACGTTCTTCCCGAGCAAAGAGCACTGCAGGGCACTTGCTAAGCCTGTCTTCCCGTTTCGTTGGGCTGAGCGTTCATTCCTGTGGCTGCTTTGCTTAAGGGATCCTTTGGAGGTTCCTTTCGAATCTGGGTGCTTCCTCGAGGCAGGACACTGCCTTGCCGCTCTGCCCTGTGCTGAGGGGGCAGGCTTGGCTCGCTCCCTATATCGGGCCCCACGGAGCAGCACGACTGGCCCAGCGCCCCTCACTGCTCCCCAGCCTGCTCGGCATTCACTTTCCCTGGGAGAGCAGAGAAAGTGGCACTTTCAGCCTCCCTGCGGATGGAGCTATTTTTTCCCCTTCGAATAATGTACAAGCATGAGACAAATGTTGGGTAAGGCATGTTCAGCTGCTGGCTGCCACCCGATAGCGCTAGCAGTGGACGAGCAATTGCTTCACATCAACTCTTATTTCCATGGACAGCGTCAGCAGAGAAGGCACCCAGGAAAGCAGCGCATTTAACGCAGAGCATTTCTAATGGCAAGATAATATCTCATGGCAGAAGCTGATGCAACTCTATTGCCAGCTAGAGGGGGCTTCCTCAAAGCACTCCAGACTGAAATAATACTTTATTTTCCCTAATCCCTCCACCTTTTGGATCATGTTTGACCAGAAGTGTCCTTATGTAAGAGTCACAGTACAGTACACAATACATCCTGCCAGGGATGGATGGCAGAGCTTTGTGGTAGTTCATGTACAAGCTCAGCCTTTTCTTGGATTAGCAATGTGGAGGCAGATCTCTGCATCTTGGTTATGCTGGAGCACTATAAATGCTGCGTTCACTGAGGATTTGACTTTGGGAGCAGAACAGGCAGACGCGTCCACTGCGTGGTGGCAAGCACAAGCAGCCCAAGAGGACCATTGGCAGTGGATGGGATGGAATGAAAGTAGCACAGGGAGAAGGACGAGGAGGCACCCACTGATGCCCTGCTTGCAGTCAGCTGCTGTGATGTGGCACTCCTTCTCCAAGCAAAGACACAAGATTGCTCCTCAGAGAGGCAGCCGCCCTAGCAGGGAGGCTTGGGCCTCTCTCCTTCCAAGTTCCCCATCAGGAGGTGCTCACTGGCACTGGCTCCTTTCTGCAGCCTGTGGGACAACCTCTGCCCCCCGCCCAGCCCTCCACAGGCCACAACACATGCCAGGAGCTTGCTGGGCATGTCAGCTCCAAGGCCGCCCAGATCCCTGCTCGGGTGGCCCAGCAGGAACTGGGAACCTGCCCTACAAGTGACAGGAACCACGATCTTCACTGCTCTCTGGTGGCTACTGTGCACCTTGTTGTTTTGCTCAGTGGGGCAAGAGGAAACCAGCAAACAGGCACTTTCTGCTCCACTTCAACCGAACTACAGGAGCTCACTCATATCTGGGAATAGCCAATATTTTAATAGCCAGTATTTTGCTAGTCTTAAGAAGCAAAGTACAAACTCATTTCCTTTCCACTATAACAGCCACTTGCTCCGTTTAAAGAGGCAGTTTAATTCTTGGGGAAGGTGGGGAGCTTTAGCTTCCTAATTCATCGTCACTGTCAGGGGTCAAGCCACGTCCTCCCCAGCAGTGACTTCTGTGCTCCCTGAACAGTAGAGCAGGAACAGAGAGGCAACAAGATGGAAAACAGAAATAAAAGAATTTGACTGAGTTGCAGGAGGGTAGCAGAAAGCAGGGGCTTGTGGTCCCTCTACTTGATACAAGTGATTGCTGGCAAAGTTCCTCAACTCCCCACAGTTCATGATGGCTCTTGTGGCGTCTCCCTTCTGCACAGATGCATCCCCATCCTGGGAGCCTTCAGATCTACCTGCAGCCAGGGTTGCTTCTCCTCAGACACCTGGGCACCCTAAGGTGTGCCATAATTTCACCCCCATCCTAAATCGTCTCACATGTGGAATGAGCTCAGGCTTTCTCACTGATTCACGGGTAGAAGACAGGCACAGCAGGACAGCAATCTAGTCCTAACTTGCTATCACACTGCAGAAATTTTTGTCACTGCAAAAAGGGCTTCAAAATATCTCAATTTAAACTTATCCACTGGACTATTTTTAGTTCCCAGGATTCAAGAGCCTTTCCATGTATGGTGGGGGTAGGGAGGAAAAAATGGGTGGAGAAACTTCCTCCTCTGCTTTATATGGAGCTGGCTGCCTGTACAGATTCACTGAAGTTAATACATTCTGTATGAGTAAAGCAAATTCTCCTTTCTAAAGTGGATGTTCTGCAACATCACCTGATGAGAAAGTTTGCTTATAAATAAGCAGCCTATTCATTGGAAGGACATTCAGAATTCTTCTCCCAAGAGTGACTGCAATCACACTTCTCTGCACAGAGAAGGGTGGGGGGAACAAGCCAACTATCAGCTTGTTACAGGGCGTGTAGGATGCAGGAGCTGTGAAGAAGAAAGTACCTGAATGGCAGCCTGAACTTACTGCACCACATTTTCCACCTGGCTTTCACTTCTGTCAACTCTGACTGTAATGTTGTATATTAGGCTATCTTAATGGTTTTGCCATTCTCTGCACCCTAGAAGACCAAAGGGTTTAGGACAGTAGTCAGTTGTCCCCATTCTACCTGCTTTAAGGTAGAATAAAAACAAATTCTGCATAGACCATGAGGAAATCAAGATTCACTGCCTGAACTATTGATCCTATGGGAGGTCTGCTCCTAGCAGTATGAAGCAATTCTGAATAACTCTTGGCCCTTGCTACTCAGTGAGCAGCCAGCCACTAAGAGAACAAGGAGAACCACCTCTCTGGTTGAATTATCTGAAGATATTATCTGAATTATTACCAGAAATTATCTGGTTGAATATCTGGAGAACCTCATCTCACTTCAGCTCACATTAACCTGGGAATAGCCTCTACCTAGGAAATAAAAAACTACCTTGGTGTATGCAATCGAGCTGTACATCTTTGCTAAGAATCTCCCACTTAGTATTAAGATTCAGTTTTGAAATCTCTGCAGGTTGGAAGGCATTTGTAAAGAAGATAATACCAAGACAAACACAGTGCACTGGGAGCCCTCAGTCCAGTTTCAGGCTTGAATATGGCCTTTCATCCTTATGCCTTTGGCTTACATTCTCCTTCTGTCCAAAGCACAGAGCTGGCATTTTCCAGCCTATGTATTATCTGCTGCAGCAGACAGAGCTTGCATGGTAGTGTTGACTCTCCTGGCTAGTGTGGATGAATTTTTCCTTCCTTCTTGGGCAATCTCAGAAATTGCAACAAGCAACTGGCCATCTTCCCCAGGCATTCTTGCTGGAGACATCCAGCATCATTCCCTCTGGGCATTGCTCCTGTCCAGTATTTTAGCAGAAGACACTATAGGCCACAGCACTGTAAGTAAAGCTCATGGAGCTCTGCTCTGCTTCCCTCTGCTCAGTCCCTCACTGCTATCTTGTTGCTTAGAGCCTGACATAGAGAGGATTTTAGATGAATTTAGAGGGTCTTAGGTGAATTTAGAGGGTTTTAAGGCAGTTCTCTCCCTAGGTTGCACTTCCAAGCTCCTCGGAGGGCCCAGGGCAGCAAGATCCCACCGTGGGCTCTATACACATTCAGCTGCTTAGCCCACCTCGGTACACGTACTTGTGGAATGCCTTTATCTGATGGCTGACCAGATGTGAAAAGATGATGGGGAGTAATGGGATTAAGCCAAATTGCTGCTAATAATTGGCAATATTCGTACTGCGGGTTTTAATTATGTAACATGCTCCAATCTCAAGGTGATTAGAGCAATAATCACACTGAAACTATTATGTAAATAACCCCTTAGGCTCTCAGCCAACCTGATAAATTCCAGGTTCCAGGATTTTCAGAGCTGAGCTGAAAAAAATCTTAATGCAAATAGGGAGTAGGATTCTCCCTCCTTTTCCACAGTTGTTCCCATCATGTTTGAAGATGATATGGGACTTGCAGGTTGGGACAAGTAACCAAAACTACCCGGAGACAACACTGAAGTGACGAGACAAAGTGATAGTGGTGAGGGAGAGGCATAAAGCTTCACTGTTGACAGTATATCTACTGCTTATGTTAACCACAGATCTATCCTTTCGTATTTAAGAAATAGGAGCCAGAAGAGGGATGAGTAGATTCGGCATGTCTGAATATACATATACACTGAGTATACTGAAAGGGGCAAGGCTGAATCACATTCTGTCTAGAGGTTTAATGTAGGGAATTAGTGGAAATTGTGTCAGAAGAGCCCTCAGTCATTGACAAAAGCTCTGGAATGACAGAAAGGGTCTCAGGAAGACCAGAAATAGCACAAGACAGAGAGCAAGAATAGCACAAACACTGGCTCTGGGGGATCATAGAGAAGTAAGTTTAGCTTCAGTTAGGTGAATGAAGATGTTATTATAAGAACACTCCATGGTCAGCAAGATGATCACTAAAATAAGAGACACTTGGATTAATCAAAACTAAAATGAGAGACACTTACTCAAGTGTTTGGTAAAATAACAGGCTTAGTGGCTAAAGAAATCAGGTGTACACAGCAGATCCTGACTTCTGTAAGATATTTGATATGGTTCCTCATGACTTTTCCAGGGAGAAAAATATGGATGAGGTGGGAGTGCAGTGAGGTGAGTGCACAATTGGCTAGGAATAGATCACAGAACATAACTATTAATGTCTCATGATGTCAGGTTAGCTAGCTGGCTAAGCTGGTAGTAGTGTTTCACTGCGCTCCTGAATCCAACAGGACTACCTCTATATTTTCACCATGGAGCTTTAAACTCTTAACATATGTCAATCAAATGTCCTCTCCACCTCAATGGTATGTGACTGGGGAAAAGATAGATGACTAAAAATCCCAACCCTTCCCTCTTCTCTCAGTGGACCTTGTCTTCTTGCTGCATCTAGACAGAGCAGGGAACATGGGCTGTGGGGCACCCTGCAGCCCTGCTCTGCTGCTGTTCAGAAGTGGGACGTGGCTGGGACACCTTGCGGCTTCTTTGTGATTTTCTTCCCACAGAAAACAAGGTGTGTAGGGGCCATGGGGGAGGGAGGTGGGTGACCTGCACTGAGGAGCTCAGAAATGTTCCCAGGTCCACCATAATTGTCAGTTTTATCTGATTATTTTTATTTTTTTTATTGCATACAAGTAAGCCTTTAAAATATTTTATTTCTTTTGACTGCATTGTACGTAATAAGCTGTAAAAGGAAACAGCAATAGTACCATTTTCAGTGAATGGCCTGAGGATGCAGTGGAGATTGCAGTATGTTAATCAGCAGATGACCTAAGAGTGGAACTGCCTACGCTTGTCTGGCGGAAGGCTGGATTTATTAAATGTAGTGGGAACTTGGTGAGTTTGCAGAAGGCGACTAAAATGAATCAGATAACAAGGATAAAAGGCAAATGCTGCAGGATTAATCAAATGCACAGACAGCGATGGTGAACATATGTTTGCCTGTGTTATCAGGGAGTGGATGCAACGCTGCAAGGAAAAGAGAGGATGAATCGGTAGGACGCTTTTGTCAGAGGTCAAGCAGCTTCATGAGTGTTATCAGAACCTGGTCTCCTTTTAGTTTCTCTTCTGCTTCAGATCTCATTCTCTCATGTCTAGTGAAATACAGATCGGTCTGATGCCTCTCATATTCAAAATGGGAGCTCAGACTTTCCATTTCCTGGAGAGAGGGCCTGTGTCCTCTGTCCAGCCACCTACTTTACGTTAAACTAGTATCTTTGTGACTTCATACTCTTAAAATTAACACTGACGTTCCAAAGTATCACAGTAAAAGAAAAAAACTGAAAAACATATATCTGAAAAATGTCTGTGCAAGCCCTTCTTAGGAAATCAGGCTAAAATTACAGAAGACAGATTCACTAGGAGACCCAGCACGTGCTGCCCTGGCGAAGAAACTCTGCTTTGGCACTCTGGTCACCAAAGACTGTGTAGGGAGAACACAGGGCCTGCGTTCGAGCTGTCAGCACAGGGAAACTAGGCATGGGTGCTGCCTTTTGCACTGAGCACACACTTCACTTCTATCCAGCTCACCAACTCACATGGAATTGAGGGAGCAAATCTTTTGCTCTTAGCGGCATAGACATACCTGCAGAGATGCTTGATTTGTAGCTGATCTCCATTTCTCTGAAACCAGGAGATCACAGTGGGGCAGTGGCTCACTGGGAGCTCTTAAAGTCATTAGTCATTCAGGAAAATTTTGACATTTCACAGAGTACTTAAATATATTTTTAACTTCAGATGGGTGCTGAAGTATTGCAGACTTCAGTAGGACCAAAGCATGTGCTTGTAGCCTGCTGAATCAGAGCTGAAATTAGTAGCTATATTTTATATTATGTACAGATTACATGATGGAAGTGTGCAAACACCCCAAAATGCAATATAACCTTTCTGTCCCACAAGTTATACCAGTTATTTTAAGTTAAAGAATATGTACTGTACCTTACGGTTTCCAATTCCAGCATTGGTTGTAACTCGAAAGGCTGGATTACAACAGGAAAATACCTGGAAGGCCAATAGAACCTAGTCAAACCTTATTTTGAAAGGGCTCCAGATATGAAAAACATGAGAAGTCTATAGCCTGCAATGACTTACTGAGATATTTGCAACACTAGCCATGGAAAAATGACCTTGTCTAACATAAATAGCTTGAAAAACAAAGTTCTAATTGATCCCATATAAAAAAATAGCGGGCAAGCAGTATTTCATCACATAAGAATATATTCTTTGATATTAATAGTACATTTATTTTCAATGGTGAAGGCTTTGCTGGAATTTGGTCTTCAGAAGTGAAATCTACTGTTGTTTGCTTCCCAGTGAACATGAATAGTTTCTGACACTATGGAAGCCTGCTTGTTCTGTAGTTTTTCTGAGCGTACATTAAAATGCTTTCTTCTAACAGGTCCTTCTCCTGAAAAGATACTTCTTATGCTTCTTTTTACTATGATTAGTAGCTTAATTAATTTCACTTTAGCGAAATTTCTAGTAAGTACATAAAAAAACTTGCCTAATAGCAAGTGTTATTTCCCACTGATTATTTCAATAGAATTTAGAATTCAATTTAGAATTTAGAAAAAGCATGACTGCTATAAAAGTTAACAAAGAGGTTTCTGTAGAAATTATCCACCATACCAGCAGAATTTAGGAGAATATTATAACTCTTTTATTCTTCTGTTTACTCTTTTATCTGCTCTATTTGAGTGCTCTTAAGAGATAAATGTTTCCGTAAAGCAGAACAATTCTTAGTTTCCAATTGCATATGGCAGATACCAGATTCTACAAGGCTTTTCCAAAGGGTTAGTATCACTATGAGTATAAATGTTAAAGAAAGAAGAAGAAACGGAGCTACATCCACTTCTCTTGCTCTAAGAGGCATACGTGAGGCATGACGAGTCTCTTACAGTAATGCTGCCTGCAGCAGCTGTCCTCCTTGGAGGGAAGAGACACGGTCAGACCTCTACATTTCTAGACCCACTGACATCAGGGACGGTCCTCCCAAGTCCCAAGCAACAGTGATGCTAAGGGTGGGATCATGGTGCAGCATCGCTCAGTCACAGGTCTGAGTTCTCCTCCTGGCACTGATTGCTCCTGTAGGGAACAAGCCAACGGGATAGGGCCCAGCCATAGTGCAGGGAGGTGCAGGGCAGATCTTGGCGGTGAAGATTTGCAGCTACCTCGCACCATCTGCTCCTCATGTCCCTGTCCACCCACGCTGTCCTCAAACAGCGCCTTGTCTTCCAGCCCTTCTCACTCTCTAGCAGGAGCTCGGAATAACGCTGCCAAAACACCACTTGTTGGCCTGCAAACCCTGCATTGCCCTCCGTGGGAACAGCCACACTCCATAGGGCTGTAATAGCAGCTTCTGCCATTAGCATTCAACTAAGCAACTACACTGCCAGCACCCAGGAAGCTAATGCTCTTCTATTAAATGTTCCTCAGTCCTGACTGAGGAATCTGTTTCATGGACTAGTTCTCCTGAGGTGTGGAAGGTAGACACAGAAAGTCTTTCCTTCCCACTATTGTTCTCTGTATATGGAGGCTCTCTTGGGTTGTAAGAAGGAAAGTTGCCTCCCTCCTGGGCAGGTTTCTCTATATCTGTGCACTGGGACATGACAACTGTGTTTGCCTCATCTGTTTGAAGGGTTCTTTAGCATGAAAATGCTAGATGTTGAGGCATGGAAACACAGATCCTCTCCTGAAGCTTGTGCCACAACTGCAGTGAGAATATAGGACATGTTTTCTCATTTTTAAGCATAACAGAGGAGTTCCTCTTTGAGGGAGTGGAGGTTGCGGGAAAGAAGGAGGGTGTTTAAGTGCCAGGTGACAATGTCCATCACACTGCGCAGTGATGAAGCTAGGAAGATAGAAATAGACGGAGTGACCTCATGGCTTTGGGCAGCAATGCCTATGAGACAAAAGAGAGGCTTTAAAAGGCTCGTGGAGCTGATAGCAAAGGGCCTGGACACTTCAGAGTTTTGGTTCTGCTCCAGAGGGAGCTGCCTCGCTTCTCTCCCATTGCCTCTCTCTCTTTATGGGGAGTTGTGACTTAAACGGGCTCTGTGACATGCCCAGCTCTCCAGGCCTGGACTCTCCCTTCTCAAGCTTGGATCAGCCCTATGCAGGTACCTGTCTTCCTCTCCTTTCCTCCTCTTTTCTCTTATTTCTTTTCCCCATTTTCTCTTTTCCTTTCTTTTCTTTCTCTGATTTCTCTCTTCTCTTTTTGTTCTTTTTCCTTCTGTTTTTCCCCCTTTCCCATCTATCACATCTATCCCTCCTTTCCTTTCCTTTCCTTTCCTTTCCTTTCCTTTCCTTTCCTTTCCTTTCCTTTCCTTTCCTTTCCTTTCCTTTCCTTTCCTTTCCTTTCCTTNTTTCCTTTCCTTTCCTTTCCTTTCCTTTCCTTTCCTTTCCTTTCCTTTCCTTTCCTTTCCTTTCCTTTCCTTTCCTTTCCTTTCCTTTTCCTTCTTCTGTTTTTTCTTTTAGCTCTTTTGTTCTCTCTCATTTGCTTTCTCATGATAATTTTTTTGCAGTGGGGGAATGGAGACAATTACTTATGGGCTTTAGCCTTTGATGAGAAGGAAGGGAGGAAGAGGAGAACAGGGAGGCAAACCCCAGGTCCAGGCGGGCTGAGGGCCAGCAGGCTTTAAAGCTGGGCTGGCAGAAGGGACTGCAGACACTTACTCTGGTAGTTCCTTACCTGCTGGTTGACCATGAGTTACCTTATGCCCAAAGTTCACCTATTTTAGGCTTGATTTAGCTTCTGTAATGCTACATCTTCTCTTGGTAAATTTAGGAGCAGAATAGGAGCTGGGTAAAGGTCTTCTAAGCGGGAGGGTCTGGTGGCAGGATGCTGGTAGCAAGAGCGCAAGCTCTGCTGTGGCCACGCTGCAAGCCCCTCCGCACGCGCGCACACCGGCAGGTTTCCGGACAGAGCAGGCAGACCCCCAGGGACTGCAGCCAACCTCCACCACGGGCAGCAGAGCTGCCGGCGACAGGCCCAGACTGTCCAGGGATGGGACCAAGAGGCACTGAGCGCCCGAGCAAGGCTGAGAGCTTTGCAGGGCCTCAGCTCAGCAAATGCCGCTACAAAAGGGAGTCCTTTCGTCTTCTTCTGGTTTTGCTCCATTTCTAATTTTCTGGCTGGAAAGGGGAGGGAAGGACTGAGCGTGATCTCAAACTGCAGAGCTCCCCTTGGTGAAATCCCAAGGCGGCAGCATCTGCCATGGAATGGCTGCAAACCTGGAGAAGAGTCTTTCCTTTCAAAGTTTTAGGCTCCCTGCAAGGATGATTGTTCTGCATGAGGTGAGCTGCTTCTGCCGTGGTTACCCCGGTGCCGGGGGAAACAAGGACACCTGCCACAGTTGTGCAGCCTTGCCAGGTTTCGGGGGACACCTGAAGCTCTCGGGGAAACCAATATCCTTCCTAGTAAAGTTCTCTGGTCCTTGATACTCCCCACTGCTGGTCACTTTGCCACATCAGCTGTTCCTTGTTGAATTAATGCTCTGTGATAAAATGGTCCAAAGATAGATCATGAGAGGACTGAGCAGCTTCCATCCTCTCCTGAGCGAACACCATCCTCCAGCACTGCCTGTAGCTTCCTGTCCTGTCCTGTCACTTCACCAGGGCATAATATTGTCCTTCCTCCTACAAAATGTCAGGGCAGGACAAGATGTCACACAGATTTTTAAACAAACAAATGGACATCTCTTCAATGATGCTGGCGTTGGGAATGAGGCAAGGGATGAAGCGAAAGGAAGCAGAGATCGGGCTGGGCTGGCGTGGCTGTTTCTCGTCCTTGCTGGTTTGTGGCACCCAAGCCCTGACTCCAGCTGTGGCCATGGCACTTCCTTGGACAACTCCGTTTGGTTTCACGGTCGGTGCCCGCCGCGCTGCTGCTTGCCCTGCGCCCAGGCGGAGAACACCGCGTTCCTCCCCAGGGCTTCAGCGCCCACTGGGCTGGCAGAGCAGGTGGAAAATGATTCTCCTGCACTTTCATGTCAGCGTCCTAACAGGTGCTGGCTTTTCTAGGCACTGTGTAAGTGCATTCCTGCAGGCCTAGGTCAGTAGCGGAGGCCTGGGATTCCTGCTCGGGAGCGAATGCCCTTCCCGGGTGGGCACTGCACACATGCCGGGGATGAGAAGGCGCCTCCTGTGTCCGTAGGGTGGCTGCGCCGCTCTCGGAGGGCACGGGGCAGCTCCTTGCGTGCCCTGCAGGCCCCCCAAGGGGCACCGCTCCCGCGACCCAGCGCTGAGCCTGGGAATCCCTCATGCCTACGAGGAGCACCTGCAGAAGGCAGCATTCCAGTTCCAGGGTGGAGCCAGGGTGTGCACTGCAAAGGCACCGCGACGTACGGCCTGGCCCTCTGGCCACCTTCTGCAGAGACAGAGATCCCAGGTCTGGTGAGGAATCACAGGTCTGTTTGGGAGTTAGGGAGCTCCCTCCCTGCACTGCATAGACTTCTGTCATGCTTGCAGCGAAAGAGAAATAACTACCTGGGTTTGAACCAGCAGTTCCTAAAGCCACTACCAGCAAGGGCAGGAGGGACAGGGAGGGCAGGGCTTGGTGACTGTCTCCTCACAGGAGCATCACGAAACCTCGAGCAGATCGCTGCCCGTCTTTGCCAGCCTAGCCTGTTGCTGAGCCCTGAGCTTTTCTCTTCTGGTCTCTTGCAGAGCTCCACCGCCACGAGAGCACCCAGGAGAAGAATGTGAAGGAAGCCAAAACCAAGTGCAGAACCATCGCATCCCTGCTGACGGATGCTCCGAACCCCCACTCCAAGGGGGTGCTCATGTTCAAGAAGCGCAGGCAGAGAGCTAAGAAGTACACGTTGGTCAGCTTCGGCAGCGTCGACGAAGATCGCGGCGACGAGGAGGAAGACGGAGTGTTTCCAACTAGTGAGTCTGAGTTTGATGAGGAAGGTTTCTCTGACGCCCGAAGTTTAACTAATCACTCAGACTGGGACAACACTTACCTGGACATCGAAAAGTCCAAGTCAGACTCTGAGCAGAAGGAAGAGAAGCAGAAGGGCTTGAGTGAGGCCTCAGGTAAAGGAGCCAGACTGTTCGAGCAGCAGAGGGAGCGGGCTGGGAAGTACACGGTGGAGCACGTGCCCACGCACAGAAGCTCCCCGGGCCACGGCATGGTGAACGGGGACGTGGCCCTGCCACACACAGACAGCGTGGCCCTCGGTGCATGCCCGGCAGCGGGGCACATGCCAGGCAAGCAGCCAGCCCCGCTGCCGGCTCCAGGCAGCCTGCCTGCCCTCAGCCCCACAGCCCTGCTGCCGCCTCCTGGCACCCCCGAGCCCTCCTCGGGCAGCATGTTCAACAGGTCTGCACGGCCCTTCACACCCGGCTTCTCCAGCCAGCGCCCCGTAACCTCCTCTGTTACCTTCAAGCCGTCAGCACCCAAAAGGCCCGATGAAGGCCAGGGCGGGCAGAGCGCAGCTGTTCCCCCCTTCTCGGCTCTGGTGTCGCGGGGCGCGGTGAGCTCCTCCACGTCCCTCTATATTCCTGCGCCAGGGCGGGCAGCGCTGCAGCTGGATGGGCAGCCTGGAGCACGAGGGAGCACCGCCGAGACCAGGCCTCCTGCCAGCACTGCCCGCACATCCACGGCCTCCATAATTCTGTCTGCTCCCTCGAAGCCGGGTGGAGAGGTGGCCTCTGCAGCACCTCAAGCACGAGTGCCCGGAATGGCTTCCTCTTCTCTGTACATTAGCCCCGCTCCATCCCAGCCTGCCGCGAGCAGCTCCCCACTGCCAGGGCAACCCTGTCCTGGCACGTCGCCAGCAGCACCACGACCCCCTTCAGAGCCACTCACATCCAGGGAGCAGAGGATTGCGGTGCCGGCTCCCCGCACAGGCATCCTGCAGGAGGCTCGCCGGCGGGGCAACAAGAAGCCCATGTTCAGCCGCATTGAGGAGAAGAAGAAGAATTCACCCAACCCCGAACTCCTATCACTGGTGCAGAACCTGGATGAAAAGCCCAAAGGCGACCACCCCGGCTTTGAGTCGGGGCCCGAGGAGGATTTCCTGAGCCTGGGTGCCGAGGCCTGCAATTTCATGCAGTCCCCCGGCCGCAAGTTCAAGACGCCGCCTCCGGTGGCTCCGAAGCCGCAGCAGCAGGACACCGGACTGGTGAACGGGGCCCACGACATGCCCCAGCTGAAAGGCAAGGGCGCAGAGCTCTTCGCCAAACGCCAGAGCCGCATGGACAAATACGTGGTGGAGACGATCCCAAAGCCTGACTCCAAGCCCAGGACCCCCTCTCCTTCCCCGTCTCTACCTTCATCCTGGAAATATTCCCCCAACATCCGAGCTCCCCCTCCAATAGCTTACAATCCGATGCACTCCCCGTTCTACCCCCTGGCAGCCAGCAAGTCACAGGCTAGCAAAGCAGAGAGCAAAGTGAAAAAGGCACCGAGCCAGAAGTCGGGGATCAAGGTCATAGATTTCATGCGTCACCAGCCCTATCAGCTCAAGTCAGCCATGTTCTGCTTTGGGGAGCCCCCGAGCCCCGGGGCTGCAGAGGCTCCCACACAGGCGAGCCTGCATGCCCGCGCGGCCAAGCAGCAGCCCGTGAAAACAGCCAAGACGCAGGAGATCCGACGGTTCTCCACGCCGGCTCCCGTGCCCTCCTCGAGCAGCCTGGCACCCACCGTGCTCATGCCCCGCTCAGCCACCACGCTGGACGAGCCGCTCTGGAGGACGGAATTGGCCTCCTCGGCGCCCGCCACACCAGCTCCCTTCCCGTCAGAGCTCGGCCAGGCGCCCAAGCCCTATGGGAGCTCCCCGGAGCTCGGGCCGGCAGGCCGAGGGCCTTCCCCAAGCCCTGCTGCTGCCTCTCGGTTCCAGGTGGCCAGGCCCAAGTTCTCAGCAGCCAGAACGGGGATGCAGGCCAACGTGTGGAGGCCGAGCTTCGGGCACCACTGAGGCACCTGCTGCTCCCGCCTTGTCCGTGGCTCTGCAGACATAGTGCTTGTTTTGTCTTTCATGCTCAGTACATTGGGGTGAGTGACACAAAATGAAGAAAAGAGAAAAGAATTACTCCCCTCTGCACCACCTTCTCCCGTAGCCTCCCCTTGGCCTCGGATGGGCAGCTTCATGGCAGGACTTAGTGGCTGTGGCGAGGGCAGGAGGAAGGATGTGGAGGGAGCCACATGCTGTGCGCAGCCTGGGGACTCACGTGGCTCGCAGCCTGCCTTCAGAGAGGTCAATGGCAGGGGTGTCGCAGCAGCACGAGTAGGTGGCCGTGCTCCTCCTGCCCAGGGGCTCTGCAGAGGGAATCACGCCGATCCTTGCTGAGCTCCCGCGCAATGGAGGAGCCTTGCAGGACAAGAGCATTGCAGGAAGGAAGGGGCAGAGGCAGGACCTTAGGACAGAAGTTCTGGCTTCCCCACTGCAGTGTTTTTGCTGAGCCCATTGCTCTGTACACGTGCACTCATGTGTGCAAACACAGACCCCAGTCAGCAAACGGCATTGTGGGCAGGAGGCTCTGCCTTGGACCCTTCTCCCCAGATCACCCTTGGGAGTGGCAGGAGAGCAGTGTGGAGGGGATGTCAGTGCATTCACACGCGGGAAGGACGGTGCTGTGAGCCTGTTCCCCTGGGCACCCCAAGGGAGAGGGTTGAAAGGGAGAGTCATCCACGCTGGTGCTAAGTGCAGTTCTCCAGTCCGGTGGCTGTTTGCGGGAAGGGGGGCACTGGATAGACTTGCTGGGACTACCACATGCAAGAGGAACCAGAGAAGGAAGCAACCATTTTCAGACACACAGCGGGCCAAGCGAAGATCACGCAGTGGCTGGGGAGCTCCAGGCAGGCCCCACAGCAGCAGCTCCCCAGAACAGGATGTGGAGGCTTGAAGTGTAAGGGAGGACTGTGTAGGAGGAAGTGAAGTTGGCACTGAAGGAGCAGGACTGAATATGCATTTGCACATCAGCTTTTTGTTCAGTGTAAGAGAGGAGTGTGGCTAAGTGGCAAGTGGGTCGTAACATAAAACCTGCTGAAAACTCCCCACTGAGCTGGAAAATGGAGGCTTTCCCAGACGGACTCAGCAGGGAGTGGGGGACTGGGAAACAGGAAGCCACTGGTAGAATTTCATACTAAATAATTTAAGTATCCTCAGGGCTGTTTGATAAGAACTAAAGTACTCTGAGATTCCCGGAGGATCTGCACTCACACACAGCCATGCAGAGCTTGGTTTGTGGGGAAAGAGGATGGATTATTCCTAGAATGTCTCAGGCCGGCCTCAGGCTTCTTCCCTACACTAAAAGCTGATGACATGTAACATTTCCTTTCTTAAGGACGAATTCAGGGTCTGTGTGTATGTGTGTGCTGAGCTTTGCACACACCCCTGCCATTTGCTTTCCTGCCCTTGCTCCCACTCTTGCGGCAGCCATGTCCACAGGGTGATCCCACAGGCGCAGCAAGGGCGACGCTCCCCGCGCACAGCAGGCAGCCCTGGTGTGGGCAAGGGCTTTGCCACCTTGTTCTGTGCAGGCCTGGACCCTCAGGAACACATCTTGGGCCCTCACAGCCCTGCTCATTACACGTCTCCATCTCGTTAGATCTGGTCCTTTCCCTCAGGCAGGATCCATTCTCTGAATGGACTGAGCAGGAGCTTCGGATCTACTGAACTGTGGTTTCTAGGGAAGGACAAGTGCCCACTCTGGGAGCAGTGGGACCGAGGGGGTGTCACCCCGAGCCGAGGTCAACTTTCCCCAGTGCAGCTGGAGCCCACGGTGTTCAGCTCCTCTCATGGAGTCTGTGGGATTTAGTTTGCTCCTCTTCTTTGTGAGCTGCTAGGGATTTTGCAAGAGAGGGCTGCAGAACTTGGCTAGCAACTCCACTCCTGGACAAACTTGGGAGAGAAAGAGAAAAAAAGGGAAAGCAATGGGCAACGCTGCCCATGCCTAGTGCAGTCTGGCTGTGAGCGATGCACGCCGTGCTGTTCCTGGGGCTCTGAGACGAGGGTGGCCGTGCGGGGCGCGGGGAGGGCAGCAGCAGCAGGCCTCCCTCCGCACACAGCCGCGGGGAGGACAAGCTTCGGGCATGCCCTGAGCTAACGGGCAAAGGGCTGCCCAAGCGAGGCAGGTTTCTGCACACGACTGTATGACAGCAGCCACCAACCTCAACCTTAACCGAGGAGGCAGTGGTAGAGCTGGAGAGCCCCGGGGCGGGCCTTAGGGCCAGGCATCACTGCAGCGTTAACTCCGATCCCCAGGATCTGCTCAGCTCCGGCAGGGAGGAGTGACCACGCGACAAACCCTGACTTGGACAATTGCATTCTCACTCATCCTGTGGTGCCTTGCATGGCCTGCGCTTCCGGAAGAAAACCCAATTTGCTGCTGCAAGCTGAGTCTCTGTGATTTTTTCCCCAAAGAACTGCAGAAGGAGTCATTTATTTTTCTAGGAGAACTGTGGGAAGGAACTGAAGGACTAGCAGTACCTCAAGTCTGACTGCAGGGTGCTGCCTGTCAATGATTTTAGGCAGTAGCTTTAGATGGGCCAGCTAGTCCAAACTGAAAGCATCACTGAACTTGTGTTGAGAAGGGTTGTGTGGACCAGAGAAATGTGCTCATGGTAATTCTGCAGTAAAAACGTAACCTCAGAAAGCCCAAATCTTACTGCAGTATCTCTGTCCATGTGGGCCATGAAGAAGGTGAAGTGCTCGCAGGGCCTGAATGTCTCAGGAGCTTCATTTTGCCCCTGGAGTGTAAGGGAGGTTTGGCCTCAGCACAGGCCTGCACCTAGTAATTACCTGGATGGGATCACTCCAGATTCTGGGAAGGAGGCCAAGCAGTTCAGGCCAAACACAGTTGGGTGTTAGACTGCAGGACTCAGATGAGTGGGCTACCTGCATTTGGCATTTGATAATGTAATGGGCAGAGGATGAAAAGAAGTTAGGTTGGACTGGAGAAACAGTATTAAACATCAGAGGAAGGAAGAGAATCAGGAGGCTGGGGATTCTGCATTTTACTCCTAAAATCTTTGATTCCAGCTCATGTTTAGAAGCAAAGACAAAACAGTTTGATGTTTCTAGGCCTCTCTCGGTCTTTTCTGGATTCTCTGCTGTGGATAGGACAGGATCTGCAGAAGCAGAGGGTGCTGCGGATAGGACCTATAGTACTTCAGAGTATCCCAAATAAGGCCCGGTGCTGCAAGTAGCCTGAGTGGAGAACTAGCACTGAGACATATCTGCTAAGCTATAGGAAAGAAACCTGAGTTACTGGTGGCCTCAAGCAGCTCCGCTAACATCAGCTTGTGAAAATAAAGAGGTTGGCCTGTTAGCAAGGTCATAGGTGAGGTTATGAAGGAGACTTTTGAAGCCCATAAGCTTGTCTTGAGCCTCCCCAAATTCCTAATTCCTCCACTGTTGAACAAACACAGAGTTCAGCAATTGATCAAGAAGTTTTAGCTCCTGCCATGCTATGTTACAGGCTGCAGAGGCCAAATCCTGTGTTCCCCTGTTAAGCATTTAAAGATGTCTGCATGGGCTCTGATTTAAAACCGCTTATTGTCCTTCTCTAGCAGGCTGCAGATTATATGTTGCAGCCCTGGCAATTTTGGGGGTTTATCTCAGCTTCAGAGGTGTCAGTCCTTTCCGTCTGTGTCCGTGGGAACACTTGCTAGAGATAACCTCGAGTGCTGGCAGCAGCTGAGAGGAAGGATCTCAGCAGAGAGGGCTGTGAAGCCACCAATGGGCAGCCGCTCGCACAGCACCGCCCTGGACTGTTCCTCACACTGAGTCTGCTCTTTCTGCTGCGACGTCCAAGCCCTCTTCCCAGGAGAGACTTGTCAGTGCTCCGAAAGCAGGAGCTCAGCAGCACTGCTGTGTTTGGTAGAAGAGGTAACCCCAGAAAGAGAACAGAGTTGGCCTCTTTGTGTACGAAAATCATTTTGTTTTCCTTCTCTGTTTGTTTTTTCAATTTAAGATCACTTTCTATTTGTTTGTGCAGAAGAATAAACTTGTAATATGCACTTTATATGCTACATTTGTCACTTGCTTTGCTTAGCGCCCAAAATGAACGGTTATGTGTACTGTACATTGAACTATCACTGTCGCTATGAACTACTAAGGCCAAATGAATTTAAGGAATAATAACAATAAAAATATATCTGGCAATAAAACTACAAGGGCTTATGTTGGCCTTAAAATCACTACCCATTAAAAAAAAACCCAAAACTCCACACAAACTAAAGAAGTAAATGAGATGTAAACTTAGTACCACAGGATATAAAACTACAGGATCTTTGTTATTGGGAGTGAAGAAGAAATTCTTTAGAGTGTAACAGCCTGGTACTTTTGGCAGAGCTAATTTTAGCTCTGTCTCTGCCCGTTAACTCTCAGGATAATCCTCCATAGCTCTGTCCCGCTTTAGCCCAGGGATCTCTGTCTACCATAAAAAAAAATCAAGCTAGGAAGCTCCTAGAGATCCCAGCAGAAAGGCTATTTCAGCTGCCTCTTCTTCTCCCTGTTATGGTGTAGACTGAAAGCGTCAGCATGAAATCTAGCACCAAAGATCTTCTCGTCTTAAGCCGTGCGACTGTAGCAGCCCCTGTCCTGGCAAACATTACCCGTCCTAACCTCAGCACTGAAAGGAGGGGAATCAACGCCTCACACCTAAACCCAATCCAGTCGCTTTTTTTGGTCTCAGCCTTAACCCTTGTTTCCCAGTTGCTGCCAGCCCTGACCACTTGTCAGAGGGATTCCCAGCTTTATCCTTCACCTTGTGGCAGCAAATACCACCGGAGCTGCCAGGCACAGTTCAGCAGCAGAATCCAGTTGTGGCTTGGCAGCCTCCTCTATTCTCAGGCCTAAGAACACTCAGCACTGGCCAGCTCAAAGTACTTTCCTAATCCAAACTCCTATCCATTCATCAATGCAAACAGCACCTCAAACAAACAAAAAAACAGGCCTGTGTTGGCAGTAGCTCTAAAATTCACCAGTTCTTGCTTGCCAAAACTCTAACCACCATCTCCTCCCACCTTAACCTTGGGCAAGAGCCCCTATCAACGTCCACTCCAGGAATAGCCTGGCGGTCCTTGCTGTCACCAGGTAGAACTCCCCATGATGTTCATTCCCACTCGCAGAAGCAGCGGCACTAAACTGGTCACTCAAACCCCAGCCCCAGGTGTCACCTTTATCACTGCTCTTGTCCTTATTCTTTCCAAGCAACCTCTGACCACCTCATCTTACTGCTCTGTCGCAACCCCAGCCCAGCCCCATCTGTAAATTGGGTATTAAGGGCAGTTGGTCAGCTCCCCTAAGACCAAATACAAACTCTCACTCAACTCACTCCTCACAGTAATCAAGAGATCCTTATCACTCAAAAAACTAAACATATCCCCTTGCCTCCTGACTTCCAGACCTGACCCTAGCTCAATTCATGTTCAAGGCTACTATGTTCAGAGGTCTGCGCGGGCTCCTTGCCCTCAGAGCAGGACAAGTGTCAGCATGCCTTCCTTTCCTAGATGCGGTGACTCATGGGTAGTAATTCCTGAGCTCCGCAGGAGAGGTAGGATTAGATTGCAGACACTTGTCCAGGGATCATCTTGTGGATGAGGTTATTTGCTAAGTGGGGTCCCTTACACTGTGGATCTTGGGACTATGCTGGGTATTTCTGATTGATCTGTGGACAGGGACCACACAGGAAGGCAGTGATATTTGCTGAGGCCAAGCCTGAGCTTAAGGTCCTCCCTTAAGCACAGTTCCCAAAGGACAGAGTCCACAGATGCACAGGCTGCACATTAGGACTGCATCTGGGTTTGCTTGGTAAAGCTGCCCTGGTGGGATTACGAGCTACTCCACACGGTCTGACACACTGCAGCACAGCGGCTGGTGTGAAGAAAAAGAGCATTCCCAGGCAGCACAGACCTATAACTTCAACGGCCACTAGATGTTGCCACTGTTCTTCTCCAGTTAACCGGGATTTTATCATTCACCTGGCACAGCATAAGGCCTGGAGGCTTGGAAATCCTAGGCAATTCTCCCCTCCTAATCTACCCTCTTTGGCGTGAGCTGCAGGTCTCACTGTGCACCCCAGCTGTCAGCAGCAGCGCAGAGCCTGGCGCTGCCGTCTACTTCTGCCTGTGTCACTGCACCAAATGACTGACTGGACTTCTTGTAGAAGAAATTTAACATGTATGAGGCATTTCAAAATAACAAAGCCCTTCCAGGACTTCCCCTTCCCCTCCTTTTTCTCCCCCTCTCTCTTTCTGTGGGGGAAAAGCCAAGGCAGGAGTTGTGCAACTTTCTTCAGAGCAGATCCAGTTGGTGTGGAAATCTGCAGGCTCTGATGTTTGTGTCAGTCCTGGGCTCCAGGGAAAAAGGGGAAGAGGGTCAAGATACAATTCCTTATCATGTGGAAAATGAAATGATAATAGCGACTTGCCAGACTGACTCTGCCTGCCTTGGACACGATCAAACTGTGCTCAGGAAACTCGTGTGCTGAGGACCCCTGTCTTAGCTGCTAATTATGTTCCCTCAGCATTGGGTGACGAGACAGATTTAAATTAGGTACCCTGAGACTGAGAAAAAGGCTTGTGAAAATACAGGTCAGAGAAAGTAAAGCTTCATGCAAGCTGTTCCTAAGGCCATGTAAGCAGAAGGTATATTTGGAAAGAGGGAGGCTGGTGCGGTGAGATACAGTTCCTTGTATGATTAAAAACTCCTCCCTGAAGGGCTGAAATGTCCTGCAGGCAGCACACGTACTATCCCCGCTGAACCAAGTGGGAACTCCATGTACTCAGGCAGGGATTGAAATGTAGCCCCCAAATCTCACTGTTGTGTCCAGGAAGAACTAAACAAACAGCAACAAAAAAGGCAGCTCAACAAGCCCCCAAGCTAGTAATGACTTCAAATTTCGAGTAGTATGATGGGTGCGATAATAAGGACCTGCATTACCTCTTCTCTGTGCCAATTTCGTCCTGTTACAGAAGGCAGAGATATCAAACGGGGACAATACTCTCAGTGGGAAATGCCACTGAGCCGCTAAACCTGGCAGCACCGTGGGACAAAACCAAAACCAGTCTTTCTCTGCCAGACACAGCAGCGACACTTGCAGATTACTGAACTACACCTTTCTATCTCTCAGGAGAAACTGCCCATAGAGAGGAGCAAGATTTAGTTCTCAAACTGGCACCTGAAAATGGAGGCATCATTCTGTTTGAACACAGACAGGAGGTAAAGCTCTCAACTAAAGACATGCCCTGGTGTACAAGCGTCAGACACAGACTATCCAAATCACCCTATGGGTCTGGGTGCCACAGGAGGAGGACAGGCCCCCGCACCTCTCCGCGGGAGGCAGGGCTCTCGCTCCGTGCAGCTCATTCCAGGCACCCTCTCGGGTTCGGTGGCTCACCATGTCTGTGGATATGTGCACAAGCAGATGGAAATAACCTCTGGAGGATCAGGGTTGCAAGGACAGAATGGGACTTTACATAGCACAGAAGGAGGGCTACGTATCACCTTTCAAACTGGAGCTGGCCACCTTCTTAGGGACTGTAGGACAACAGGCTGGCCCAGCCCTTGTGTTTTGCTAATACAGTTTCTGAGGAGGCCAGTGACTGGTTCAGGGAGCTAAATGCTGGTCACCAGCATCTAAGCAACACAAATCTCCTCACTTGATTTTTTCAGCCACAACCTCCCATTTCCAAGCACAGAAAAAGACCCTGCCCTGTTTTCTCTACTCCTAGTTTCTTCTTCCCTCTCCCTGCTCAGCCTGGCTCTTGCTTCCAGTTCCTCCGCACCCTGTCTGCTTCCCACTCAAGACCTTGATGGGGTGTTCAGGGCAGGAGCACTTCAGTGAGGAGCACTGAGGGCTATGTGCAACATGGCAAAGCGCCCCACTGATTTCCAAAACTTTGGGCAAATGCTTAGCACGGTCCTCAATCACTCCAAGAGAAACAAATATCCTGAAAACGATATTTCATGGCGAGCAGTGAGGAGGCTTTGTCCAACACGGAGAGCCTTGCTCTTGTGCGACCACATGCACTGCGCAGGGTGGGTGTGAAGTGCGTCCGCGTTCATGTGCCCAGCTGTGCTGGCACCTGACACCCGCCAGCTCCGTGCAGATGCAAACGCCATCACGAGGCGCATGGCTCTGTGGTGGGGCCCTCGTGGTATCTGCAGCTCAGCTGGGCCACCCCCACCCTGTTCTCCACCAGCACAGCTCCATGGAGCGCTCCCAGATCACCGGCATGGCAGCCTGCGGGAGGATTTGGGACACCCAGGCCATGGGCATCATCCAGCTTATCCACTGGGCTCAAGGAAAGAAGCAGTTGTCTAGGATGGTGGAAAGCAAATTGCTAGGGGTACGAGGAGGGGAGAATACAGCCGCTGCCATAGGCACAATGATGTGCTGCATACATGTGGCTACATGGATGCGAGGAAGAAGAAAACGGAAAACTTCAGGCCAGGAGATGGTTGCCCTAGATGTCCTGGCTCCAACTCCCAGGCACAGAAGGGGATTATTATCCACAGGTCTCCATCTCCCACCCACAGGCACAGCACTCTTACAAAGGCTTCTCCAAACAGCACTGGGCTGTTAATGCCTTGTGACTGCAACACTCCAATCAGGCTGCAGAGTTTTATACCTTCCTTGTGCAGGCAAAAACAACTATGCAAAGCATAGGAGAAAGGGAAAGTACCTGTCTCCCAATGATCCCTTACATTGACTTTGTCTGCAAGTCTCTGTGCAGGTGATTCTCTGCTACAATCACAGCTTTGCTTTATTTTGCTTTGTTTTTTCCCACTCGAGTCTACATTTATGCAGTGAATAGCTTGGCTGTCCTCTGATGTGAAATAGGAAAGAATGTTATTTTCTGCAGGATTCCTGCTGCACATAGAAGCTTAAGGTTTGTACATTTCAGAGTGATTCAGTAAAATGACATAAGGTTCCTTTTTTCTAGAAGCAGAACTCAGTTGGGCATGGAGAGAAAAACAGGGAGTTGCACCTCAGAATGAGAAGGATGGAGCAGAGATGCCACTTACACACCCAAAGCTGCCCCAAAGGAGGCAAGCAGCCCTGTTTAGGGCATGAATCAGGAAATGTGGAAGGAAGCCTCTCTGCTACTCGATTCTGTGGGTTTCCTACCACATGCCACCGTTACCTCCTAGGACTCTGAACAGCTTTCTAGACTTCGTGGTTTCCCTTCTAGTTCTTGTTTCACAGGTACATTATTTTATATTCCGTGCTCCCTGATGTGCTACTTGAATCGTGGGCATTTTAGGAACTGATATGAGAGCCTGGATGAAGCTGGGTTGCACGATGGTGTGAGAAGGGTGCGGAAGGAGGGATATGAAGAGTGAGCCCCACGCGGGTTCTTGAGGTGTTTCTGAGGAGCAGGAGCTGGGGGAGGCAGCGGCACAGCACGGTCATAGGGGCAGAAGGGAGGTAGGGAGGCAACAAGGCACCTAGAGGAGCCCAGTGCTCCTGGGAACAGCGGTGGTGGCTGCAGGAGGCCTGAGGCGCAACCTTTCCTCTTGCCTTCCCTCAGGGCCGGCTCGGGTGCTATCTGAGCCCCTGCTCCCCGCGCTGCCAGCTATTAATAACCGTGGGCTGCCTGCGCGGGCAGCCCTGGGGAGTCAGGTTCAGAGCACTCGGCACCCCATACTGCGCGGAGCCTGCCGCTCGCCAGCGCTGCTGCAGCGTCCCCGCAGCGCCCACGAGGCCCACGGGGCCACGCGCTGCCGCTCCGGGCTGCCGCCGAGCTGCTCTGCGCCGGGCGCCGCGAGCCTGAGGTGAGTCCAGCCGGCCGCGAGGCAGCTCAGGGCAGGGCTGCACAGGGTAACGGTGGGCTTTGCTGCGGGGACTGGAGCATGGAAAATCCATGGGAATGGCACCCAGGGATAGCGCCACCAGGAGGAGAGGCAATTGTGGTGTTGTGCACAGAATGGGGAGGATGAGGCCGCGGGTGGCAGGTGGAGCTCCAGCAGCTCCAGGCCCCGTGCAGAGCAGAAGGCTGCCCACGGTATGTGCTCCCTGCTCCCGCTGCAGTGGCAAACACAAACAGGATAGATGGGATCGGCCTGCCCGCGCTGCTCCTTGGGAATGTGCTTGCTGCAGGGGCACAGCCCCCAACAGGGCCAGCCCTTCCCACCTGCCCAAGCAGCCCAGGGAGGAGCCCGTGTCCTGGGACGTTTTCCCTCCATTTCGCCAGTCTTGTGACCCATCGGATGAGCCATAAACTCCTTGGAACTCCCTCCCCCCGTGTCTCCTGGCAGCACTGCCTCTTTGCTGTCAAGCAGGAACTACTTCTTTTATATGGCCCAGCAGATGTGCAGCCGCGCGAGGAGAATGCCTGGGCTCTGTGGCTGCCCCTGCTCACTTGCTCTGAGGGCAACCAGGACGGGCTCCTTTCTCATGGGAACCGCACGGCAGCATCTCAGTCAAAAATCAGTTTTGGAAACCAGAGGAAAAACCTAATCCAAGAGAATATCTGGCAGTATCATTGCAGCTGGATTCACCTGGCCAGGCTGCTTTTAGCAGCTGTCAGACTCTCTCAAAATCATGTTCTGGAAGGAGGAATGGTGGAAGAAAACTGCAAAGTATTTAGAGGATAAAAATGTCTTGATCAAAACGAGGGCAGTCAGTCCTAGAGCCAGTTTATCTGCTCATTTTAAAAAATAACTCAGTTACTATCTTTAGTTTTGAAGCCCTATGCAACTAAATGGGTAAAAAGAACAAGGACAGAGATGGCCAGTTACTGTCTGCTATGGCTGAACCCCATGGAAGCTTGGTCATTCATTAGGTGAGAACCTGTCAGCTTCCATACTGTCATTTGGGCAAGGACAGGGCTAAAATAAAGGCTCAACTTGCATTACGTGTGATAAACCTCAAGAAGGACTATGAGAGGTTGCCTGATGCAAAATGGCTGGGATTTCTCCTAACGTTTCCCATCTTTGCAGTACAGATCTCTCACCTACGAGAGCTCAGAGATGGGAAAGAGTGACAAGAAGTAATTTTCTTCTTTCCCCCTTCCCCCTCCAAAATGACATGCAGTAGGATGAATACGTAAGATACAGGTGCAAGTGACTTCAAAAGATTTGTGCCTGCAGCTCTAACAGGCCTGAGCCTTCCTCCTCCAGCCCTTCTGCAGTAAATCACCAACAGTCATAAATGAGAATTACAGGGTCTTTTTGCATTTTTGCTTTTGTTTTGCACAGTTTGCAGCCTGATAGGTTTCTGAGGAGCTATTTCAGTTCTAACAGGACTATCCAAATAACAAAACTATGTACATTATTTACAATGCTCTCACATAATTCATGGGCAGACCCAACATCATTATATAAGAATATGTATTATACCTCCTGTTATCCACGCTGTTTTACAATGACATTAACTCATGACAAAGCAGTTTTTCAAGCTGACATTCTACACTGCAGCACAACATGATAACAAAGCACCATCATGGCACACATGGGAGCGAGGAGATCGCTGTGCTGCAATTAAAATGTCTATTTTGGATGGCAGTGCTTCTGCAGGGACCTGCTGCCATAGTTTGTGTTGTCATATGAAGTTTCCACAGAGCATGGCAAGGGCATGCTGCCGATATTCTGAAATGACCCAGGCAGGATGATCCTGGGATGATTCTCTGTCATGTGGGAGAGATGGAAAAGAATCTACTCATGAAATGGAGGTCCTGTGTCTCTTAGCTGTAGAAGGGCAAGAGAGACCTTGCTGGTGTTTCATTCTCTATTCCTTCTGTGTGTTTAGAGGAACGCAGAGAAGCCTTTTTGGGAATGCCCCTAGCAGGGACTCCTGCTCCTACTAAAAGGAAAAAGTCCACTAAACTAATTGGGAAGTTGACACACGAAGGTAAGACGTAATCTGCTTATGCAAGAACTATTTGGATTTCAACTGGAATTTCAGCTTGTAAAACCTCACAATCTATCCAGCTGAGTCCCAGGGAAAGACTTCAGTGAACACCCCTGGAGGCAGGGCCACCACTACCAAAGCTTAGCCTCTACCAACATCATATTTTGAACTTCCTTTTTCAAGAGGTGCATTCTCCAGTCAAACTCTAGTCTGGATTACCCTTTGTAAACCAATCTTCTCCTGCGATATTAATCTGAATGCAAACCACTGCATGGAAATGGAAAGATATAGTAACAATACATTCTTCTATGGTTTCAAGACAATATTTAACCCAAAACATCCTGGGGTTTTCTATGTTTATTATTGGTCAGCACTGCCCAGCCCAGGTTGTTGACTGTCACTCATTTAACTCCAGAAGAGGGAACATGGGATGGTAACACGACAAGCCAGGGGGCATTGAGGCAATACTGGGCAATCCCACTGCTCTCACTGAGCTATTTCACACATGGGATTCATGCATCTAGCTCCACACTTACTTAACTCCGATTTGTACAATTTGCCTCAATTGCAATCCAGAGTTAATTTCACCTATCTCTATCCAAACTATCCTAACTGAAATTTGGTGCACAGATTACTTGCTAAATATATTAATTTAGAAGAGAATTTGGCTGCTTTGAAGACCATAATGCTGGGAAGCAATAGGCAGATGTGGAGCAGAGCACTCCTGAAGTGACCCATGTGCCATGTTTTGTAGACATGCCGCAGGAGGTGTCCAAGCTGAACTTGGGGAAGAAGATCAGCATCCCCCGAGATGTGATGCTAGAAGAGCTTTCTCTTCTCACTAACAAAGGATCCAAGATGTTCAAATTACGTCAGCTGCGAGTGGAGAAGTTCATTTATGAGAATAACCCTGATGCCTTCATTGACAATTCTGTGGTAAGTTGAAGATTGAAACAGAGAGGCTGCTTTCTACGTCCAGGGGGAGAAGAGTGAAGGGTGCCTAAACTCTGCTCTGCCCTGGGAGAGAGGATGACACTTCTCTGGGAATGTGTGTTTGTTGAGAATCCACTGGTGAAATAGTGCAGGGAAAAGTCAAGATTACATGAGTTTAAAAACCAGTATTGGGAGAACAGGGAGAAATGTATGATCTTCATCTCTGCAAGAACTTCCATATATGAAAATCTGCACAAAAACCACTACTGACACTGAAATACCTTAATTTGCTAGAAGCTGCATTTGTTTTTTGTCTGGCAATCACTCCATGTGCTTTCTGCAGTGAATCTCTCCCTTTATTCTGGAAGATCACTCCTGTTCTTTGCACAAGATAGTAGAATGCTTTGCTGTAAAGAAATTAATACAGGCAATCAGAGAAGGCCTTAACAAAGCTAGCATTTTCTGTGTGGCTTTGCTATACGGCAGGGTCTCCAAACAGCAGCTCATACTCCGCCTTTAAATGCTGCAATGTTTCACTTGCAGGTCTATCTTTTCTTCATGTTTGTGGTACAGATACCACTAATGCAGGATCTCCATCAGTTAGTGCAGGAAGAGCTCAGTCTGCCGCACTGCCCTTGCATGGGACCAATTCAACAGGACCACAGACAACATTTTTACCACATACTGGCTTCCTGGTGTACTCTGTCCAAGGATTCTGCTGGGCTGCATCCACTGCCTGGTGGATAACTGTTCTTGTCACCACAGTCAGCACGAATTAGCACTTTTGCTGGCAGTCAGAGCAGTGAGAGGAACAGCTGAGCAATTGCAGTAACTGAAATGTCTTCTTGGAAAGCTGCTAGTTCCTGGGCAGATTATGGCCACACATTGGTGGCCTGTTTTCTTCCCCAATGTCAGGGCAGCACTAATCCAACTTCTTCAAAAAGGGCTTTGGATTGCAATATTTGCTTAGTTCTCTATTCCTTTCCATTCTTCTCCTGGCTCTGCTCAGATGATGATGCATTTGTTTGGCCTGAAACACATCAAGATCACATGAAGCTACTTAGCCGTACAATTCCACTTGTTCCCATAATTCCACTCATCATCCAACCCCTGCTGTGGGAAACCTCTGTGCAAGTCCTTCCTGCCTATCACCGCATATTGCAAGTGCTCAAAACCAAAAACACGGTTGTGCTTTTCTGTTACTGCTGTTATACTGTTTTTCTTCCAGAGGGAAATCTTAAAAATAAATAGTCTGTTCTGATGGTAAAAATCTGTGACCTGATTTGAGTAACATGTAGGAAACACTTTACAGAAAGGCTTCCATCAAGATACATTTCTGTCTTTCTTTTCTTTTTTTTTCTTTTTTGTCTACTTTCTGCTTTATCTAACAGATTTTAAATTAAGACTATTAGCAAGGTGGAACAATCGATACCTTAAGAGACAATTATTAGCAATACTACACAAAAAATCCTGATTAATCCCCAGACTAGCCAACAAGCTAAAATGAAAGCAGTTCCCATGTCCTGGCAACACTTGCACAGACCAAACTGGACGCGTGCTGGCAAGCAGCTTCTGCCGGACTTCGGGTCAAGCAGTCTCTTCAGATCAAAGACCATATGTGAAACAGCACCTGAGAAGTAAAAGCAGGCTAAAGAACTGATTAATGAACCTCTGGACATAAACCTGTATTTCTTTTGCTGTTGAACAAGCAGAGAACATGGCAGAGTAGGCAGAGGGGAAGGACACAAATGGAAGCAGTTGTGGTACAGTGCCCAAACCAGTGCTTAAAAGACAGAAGTACCCAAACACTGTGCCCCAGAGCTCTTACGCGCTAAACAGCGAAACATGATATAACTTATAAAGTGAAGAGTAAGCACGGAGCAGTGGAAGATCTCATCATGTGGCTACTTGGTTTAAGGCACAAGAGTGCACTGATGGCTTAGCTATGAAGATCACTGAAGACAGGACTAACAGGCAAATGTTAAGCACTATTCCTAGAAAGCCTGTTGTGCAGGGAAGACTAAATCTCTTGAAACTCCTGAAAAGCAGGACCACAAGCTGAGATATGCAAGACTCTCAGGTCTTCACCTAAGTGGATTTAGTGAGTTGAGATGGAAACCTTCTAATGAAGACCTGCTATTCTGAAGCTGGATTGCCGTAGAAGAGTGAGAGTCCCACCTATATCCAAAACAATCTAGAAGGGAAAGTGAAGCCTGATGCCTTCTTGCTCAAGAAGTGATTCATGTGGAAACAAGAATGACAGCGAAGGGCAAGCATTTTTCCACATAGTTTTGATAAAGCACTGTGAGAAGACTTTGGCCTGAGCAGAGGAAAAGATTCAGTTTGTTTAACCAAAAAGAGAATACTACAAGGATAATATTGAGTATATGAATGAGATAAATAATTTTTGTGTAGTATTAGATGAAAATTCTCTTTTAGATAGGTAGGTTCAGGTGCAGAGGCATAGAGGGACTTTTTTCATTTTTCAATGTGAACCATGAATTAAAGGCTGTGCAGCTTCAAATGAAGAAGACAGGGTCATCCCTTCACCCTGTTTTTTTCATAAAAACAGCAGGCAGTCTTATGCAGTCATTTCTCCTCTCCTGTATTTCAGTGTTTGACTTTCATATCCCCCATCCTGCCATTAAGACTTATCTCAGTGGCTGCTGCTGAGGGGAGGGAGTCACAGTAACTTCAGAAGTGTTAGTAACCTCACAGGCATCAAGCTTTGGGGAAGTTCTTCACCAGTGAGGCGGAAATAGAAACACATTTGGTGGTCTCAATCATTCTCTTTGGGGTAGAGAAAGGAGCACAGACGGAGCACACAATGTTTCTTCCTGGGGACTGCCTGCAGTGACGTCAGGGCCTTGAGATACTGAGAGATACCAGCCCCGTTGCTGGATCTTCTTTCATCAGCTTTTTTGTGTGACACAGACAGCAGTCCTAGAAAATTTAGAATTCATCCGATCTATGCGCTCAGTTTGTGGGATTAGGATCTTGTGAGGGCCAAGGACTTCAGAGATGCACGAGCCACATTTATCTAGCTACTCCAGAAGACTGTGCAGCCTAAGAACTTGACACAACTGTTCTCTTGTTAGAGTGGGTACAGGGATGCCCAGGCCCTGAGAGCCTCTCCTGCTCTAGCAACATGCAGGCAGGGCAGACTCTACCCTGGACGGCTGTGGAAGCTGCTTTTGGGGCCAGAGGAGAAGGAATCTGCATCTTCAGTTGATGCTGTTCAGCTTCTGTCTTGGGACTGCAAACAGGAGGGTCAGTCAAAACTATATGGGATGCTGGGGTTTGTGATGTGAATAGGCGTATCAGTAAAAGCACCTCATTCAGATTGTGAAGGCCCAGGAAACACATTCTTCTCAAGGGTAAATACCACATTTCCCTTTAAACGCCCCGAGCACGGGCCTGCTCTAAGCATAAGCAGCTGCCCTTATCCACCTTTGCTACACCCAGGCTCCTGCTTGAGGCTGCCTGTCTGAGCTCTGCTCTCTTGGAGTGAGCTCTTTTGAGTCCTCTAACATTCAAGATATCAAAAAGATAAACCAGCCTTTGCCTCCTCTTATGGCTCTCCTGTAAGTTTGAACTCAGATAATCTATTGTGGCATTCAAAACTAATGAAAAAGAGATTCTAATTCTAGAAGCTGAGTGGACCAGTGGTATTGCCAAGCAAATGAATATTAATGTCTGAATGGAGAGGTCTGCTGATGTTTTCTCAGTAGGTCAATGAAGAGCCATGAATTGGGCTGAGATCCATCAAGCTAATTTCATTTCCATCTAAACAGGATTTAAGTCTGGCTTTCCTAAGGCAAACTTTGTGTTTCAGAGAAATTTCACTCCCATTTAGTGATATCACCATTTAAAATACGACAAGACAATAATGCCCCTTCCTGGCCACATCAAATACTGCTGTGCATAAAATCAAACCAGCCCTTTTTGCTGTAATCACATTATGCTTATGTTTCATGATTTTTTTTGAGAGACGGCATGCTAGTAAGCATAGGAAAAGACAAATAAGCATTTGATTTGCAAGAACGTTAAACAGGGTGGGTGAAACTTGAAGGAAAACAGATGCAAATCCTATTTTGAAATTACTGAGCTGTGGAGTGGCAAATAAGTCCAATCATTAACCTTGCATATACAGTAACCCACCAAGATGGCTTCATTCCAACCTCTGCAACCTCCCAAAATGTATTTCGGTTTGCTTTTCTACTGTTACACAGTCTCTGATGGCTCACTGAAAAAATCAGCCAGCTAGATCCCGTGTAGAGCTTCAGCTTCATGCTCACAGTCATCTCCTTTCTCAGCTCTTCCTGACATTCAGGGGAACGCTATCTCCTCGGTCCTAAAAAGGGAATTCCCTACGGCCAGGAGAAGGACAGACAGTCCCTAGAGCCCTGGGGGCACCGGCTCTGCCACCTCAGCCTGCTGCTGGCTCCAAGCCCGGGCTGCAGCCTGGTGACCTGCCGCGAAACCCTGGACACTGTTGCTGGAGACACACAGAGCAGTTAGATAATTCTGCCTCAAGCCTTGCGCGGGGTTTTCGCGTCTCATCTATTTTTAGCTGCCCCAACAGCTGGCCTTGGAAGCCTGTTTACAGCCTGGAAATCTTCTTATTGCTGAACTGTACTAGGTGTAAGAGCCCTGAGAAAGCTTTAACTCTTTGAGGGCCTTGGGACTGCTCTCCCCCTGACTGCATGAGAAGAATTTACGCAGTTACAGCATGGGAAACCACAGATTCGTTCAGCTTCAGTTGTATTTCTCTGTTACTTTTTCATGTGCCTATAACCAATCATCCCATCCAACAGGAAAGACTATATGCGATACATGCTCAACATGACTTGTGTTACATAGCCACGTGGGATGTAATGCCTGAGATGTTTTTATCTTTAATAGGAGCTCACTGGTGCCCAACACATAAAACATTTTTGTTTTCTGTAAGTGTTATATTGCTGTCTGTTCCATGGAAACATCTATTAAAATTGCTTTATGCAAGGACAAGGCCCTGCACTGCCACCACAGAGTTTATAAAATCATCACGGACAATTGGCTCCTCAGCCTGGACAGTTAGATCACCTTTATTTTTCTAATGCATACAGCTTTCTCTCTTGCCCAGTTAGGTGTTAGATTTGCAATGCTAAATTGCAATGCTAAAAATAAAATTTCTCCTTTCTGTCATTCATCCCCTTGTGGTCTCAAGAAAGTCTTTCATCGCTGCTATCTCTTCAGTCTTTCTCAATATGTAAATACCTCTCTCCATACAGATCTTCATGGATAGGGAAAATTGACATAGTGAAACTCATCTTGCAGGGTTTCACATTGTCAAAGGATTTCAGGCCCTTTAGCCCTTACCTGCCAAGGTGTAACCTAGCTGACTCTGCTAGGCTATCTTGATCTTGGCATGAAACACCTCCTGCTTTCTTGTCTGCTTGCTTTCCCACAGCTTAAGTAACACGTGCCAGTTTGGATGTCTACCTGCTCTGGCAAGTGCACTGCCTCTCCCTGCCTCCTGATCTCTGCTGGGGACAGTGCAGACCCCTCTCCTCCCAGCCTCACTGCAGAAAATGACTATGATGTACACATTAAAAAGTGCCCTTCCGTGGCCCTTACTACTGTTCCGTAATTGCTCCTTTACTAAATAGCAGGAATAATCTATGCTGTGTTCTGCCACTGGCTTTGCAACTGAGGCACGAGTCTGGTACAAGCTGGGGAGTTGGGAACGCACGTTCTAAGAGGTATGCCTGCAAATAGAAACGGATTAGTGATTCCCACTTTCTGTTCTCCTGCTCCAGGATCACTTTCAGAGGTTCATCCCCTCAGGAGGGCGCTACGGGGGAGACGCTCATGGCTATGGCCATGGGCGGATGGTAGGAGGAGTAGCAGCAGGGCAGCACGGCTCCAGTAAGCACCACTCTCCCCCAGTTCCTCCCAGGCCTGGGAGCAAAGGAGCCCATGGGGATGCTGAAGGGGATCATGCTGGGGAATCGGCTGGAAGTGGTGGAGAAGGAGGCGATGGTGCAGATAAAGGCAAGTATCTCTCTGCAAGAATGAAAGCTAGATAAAGCTACCAGAGCTTGAGTCAGTGTTACTCTTAGGGACAAATAAATTAACTCATTTAAAACCTCAATGCTTCCAAACTAAGCTCAGCTTCAAAACTGAGAAAAGTTGAATCACCTTTGGCTTGAGGGTTCTGTTTGCACGTCTGTGTGATTTATTCTTGGGCAAGAAGCAGAAATACCTGCCTTGGCTGAACCAAAGAAACTGTGGAATTTTTTCGGAACTCTTGAGCTCTTCAGGTTGATATAACACTGTGCTAGTACTGCATGTTACACAACATGGGGTGCCACCTTTTCTTCTGAAAGACCACTTCTATGAATCTATACAGCATCACAGCAGCTCTTCAGCCCATTAGCCTACTCTGACACAACACTTTGGGTATTTCGGTCCTAATTTCAAACCAAAACTTTCACCTAAAGGAACATCATTTCTTGGATAATCTTCAGAAGTGAAAAGCAGTATTTCCAGACATTATCTGGTAATCCTCACTAGTCTATTGAACCAATTTTATCTTCCAACGCTAGCAATCAATCTACTTGTAAAGCGCTTATTTTACATCTTTCACACAGAAAGGAGGGTGTACTTTTGCTCTGTTTTCTTTTTATAAAAATTAGATTTTTTTGCTTAATTTTCTGAAATCAAAACTGAAGAAAACAAGCAAGTCCAAGAAAGACGATGCAAAAAGTTTCAGATAAAAGTATCAGTGCTCATACATTGCCACTTACTTCACAGAGCCTTGTTTTCTGTTCAAGCCACAGTCACAAAAGCCCCAGAATGTCCGCTAACTCCACTGATCGCTATCTCACCTTATCAAACTAGAAGTCCTTGGTGGGAAAGGAGCACTCTGCAGCATAAGATTTCAGGATGAGAGCCCTGACAATGAGCTGTTACCCATCATTATGCAATCAGTACTCTTACTGGCAAGACAGTAGTATACACAGCTAGGAAAATAAAAAAATACAGAATGAAAATGCGTGTCTAAGGCAACCCTCTGAATTAATGAAACAACCAGAAAACAGCCTAAAATTTATGGCAGTCAAGTATTTGGTTTAAAGGCAACAAGTGCATCTCTGTCACTGATAGGACTTTAACTTGCACAGATACCATATCTTCAAAAAGATTTTCAAACAACCTTTAGCCATCCTGAGGTGTTTGAGCCAGACTTGCCTCTGGCAATTTGGCTCAGGAGGGGAAAATAAGAGTGTCCAGTCATGTAACTATAAAGAAAACACCAACTTATAAAAATATTCATACACGAGAGAAGGTAACTTTAAAACATTCAAGAACAGACTCCTGAGAACGTAAGATGGTTATGGGTGCAAATGTCCTGAAATAAAAGCATTAAAGGTTTTTGTTTGATCAGGCAGAGAAGTGTCAGTTGCAAAGTTTGAGTCTGTTTCTGCAATGTTTAAAGTCAAGACTTGCTTTGACTCTCCGATGGTGAGCTTTGCAGCGAGGAAGGGCTTATGTGCACAGCAGGCAGAGAAAGAAAAAGTTAATTCTGAAATTAGAGAGCATTTTAGCTTGCATAAAAGCTTTCCCTGAGGTAGTGGAAGAGATGGTGGGCTAAGGACATTTCTTCTTTGGGGAAGAGCAACCAGATGGAACAATGAAAAATTAGCTTTCAGATATATGCTCTAACACAAATTCATGGATCAGTAGTTTTCAGAATGTGGTACACATGCTTTTGCGGATGAGCATGGAAATGGCCCACAAAACAGTCTCTTTTAAGAAAAAAGCTGTAAATACTAGAACTGGATTGGAAAGTTGGAGGATGAGGAGAAAAAGCCCTTGCCTCAACCTCAGTAGCACATTACTAAAAGGTGATGTACTGGGCATAAGTGTTGTCTGAGAAGAGTGTTTTTCTTTCCTCTGTTTACAGATGGCAAGTCAGGAGGGAAAAAAGTCACAGTCTTTAAAACCTACATCTCTCCCTGGGAACGAGCAATGGGCATCAGCCCTCAGGACAAATGTCACTTCACCATTGACTTACTGTCATATGGTCCCAAAGCTGATCTACCCCACTACAAGTCTTTTAATAGGTAAGCCTATTTGGATATTTAATTCAATTTACTTTGCATAAGAAACACAGTTTTAAACATCATCCCTTGTCTTTGTTCAAAGCACTGTAAATAAGTTTTAGAGATATGTCCTTTTGCTTACCAGTCTCCCATGGATTTAAAGTTTGAAAGCTTACAACAAAACCCTACATTATGAGCTAGAGATTTGAATCTAGCCAATACATATAAAAACTTACGCAGCAGGATAACATGACTTCAGTCCTATTTCTCATTCCTTTTCCCCTATTTTATCGGGGATGATTTGCTTGCCACTGTTCATTGCTGCAGCCATTTCAAGTTTAGGAGTTCATGAAAAAATGCTTGTGATCAGAAGCCATCTATTTCATATTATTCAGCTAAAATCAGGCTCTTCCTGACCCTTCTGATTAAAAAAAAAAAAAAAAAAAAAAAATTCTTGTGCAGCAACAACTTTCTGTTAACCTCTACATTTGTCCATGGCCTCAGAACAGTGGAACTCAGGACAAATCAAATCCCACTCCTTCCTGCAATGTCAGAGCCCCTGCCTCCTACATGTCTGGGGCATGGATAGTTGTGGAGGGCGGATGATTTGATGGATGATCAAGCGGTGGGGCTGCAGGAAGCGCATAGGAGCAGAGCATGTAGGCAATATAGATGTGTAGGTTCTTGAATATAGTATCTTGATCAGTGACAAAGCAACACTGGTAAAAATTAGGTTGGAATAGTTTCTAAATTTCATTCTTTAACTATGCCCTGTGCGCTAACGCTGTTTGTTCCCTATCCCAGGACTGCCATGCCTTACGGGGGCTTTGAGAAAGCAGCCAAACGGATGACCTTCAAAGTGCCTCAGTTTGAGATTGGCCCTTTGCTTCCAGAATCTATCATGTTATATAATCAGAATTTCACTAACAGACCCTCCTTCAACAGAACTCCAATACCCTGGATGACTTCAGGAGACTCCTCTGACTACCATATTGAGGTCAACGTGCCAAGGAGTGGTGAAACTGAAGAGCTATAAATCCCTGACCCCCCGTCTTTCTTTTTCTTTTTTCTCAGCCCTGTCTATATGTCAGTTAGCGGCAGGGAGATGAAAAATGCAACTCTAGTCCTTCCTCATTTTGCTCTAAACCCAGAAAAGTTCCTAGTAGGTTCTAAACTTATCGTTGCTGTGGTGTTAGTCCATATCAGAAACAGTTTGAGGGAAGGGAGCTTCACATTCAGGAGGGCAAAAAAGAGCAAAACTGGGAAGTGTTTTTTTCTGTTTAGAGATGCTAAATGCTGACTGTCTGCTCAATAACAAATCTGTTTCATCATATATTAACAAGTAATAAAGCACCAAAAGAAAAAAAAAAAAGTCTGTTTTTCTCTTTTAAAGAAAGTGCTGCTGAATCGGTTGGGTCATCAGTCATAACAAAAGTTCAAACTCCACAAGCAGGCTGTTAGCTTGGGAAGAAAGAACCAGGACTGTTAAGGATGGTCATAAGACAGCCAGGCATAAATCAAGGTGGCCTGGATATAGACTTGAAAACTGATGAAACCATGAGGAAACAAGACTTTGAGAGAGGAATAATATATGCACTCAAAGAGGATCCAAGGTACTACAAGAGGGAAAACAGCAAGTCAGCTTGTTGAAAAAACAGACATTTAACTATTTCACTGTCACATGAGATTCCCTAGTTCTCCAGAATGGGAAACAGGTAATAGCCCAAGCTATTTTTTTTTTTTTTTTTTCATATAAACCAGCCAGGAAGGCAAATGGTGCATCCAAGAGACAAGTTACCTACAGCACGGGCCACAGGTTCCCCAGGAGACAGGGCTGCAGACAGTCACACATACAGGAAAGCTCAGGGCCAACTGATGGCCCAGGGCTGAGCCGAAATGTGGCTCCTGGGCCAAGGCAGGCAGAGGCTCCAGGGTGGTCTGATCAGGGTCATTAAGGGCTCCTGGGACCCTAAGGGCCCTTACATCAAACTGCTTGAGAATTACATTTATAACCACAGCAATCATTTAAATCCCTTGAAGCACAGAACAGAAGATGGAACTAAACAGGTCCTTAAACACATCGGGAAAGGTCAGAAGTACTCTCAGGTGGAGCAGCTACAGGGCTCCTGTACAGAAGGAAGGCAGCATTGGCCAGCAGGCAGGTCAAGGGACTGGGTTTAGTCCCAAGGCTATCACTGATGTAAAGTGTATTCTTGGATAATATGTTTCATCCATGTGCCTGACTATTCCAGTCCTCAAATGGCAATTAGAAATTGCAATGTGTTTGGAATATTTACTAGTATTACATCATTGCAAATTCTTAACATTGCAATAGTTCATATTTGTAAGCTAGAAGGATCTTTTGGTTTTGGTAAATCTGCTTAATGAGGCATATAGCTCTTCTTTTGCCAGTACACTTTCCATCTCAAAGCCTGTCAAGTTGAATTTATGTGCTTTTGTTTCTTCCAACACAAAATGGAAAAGCCAGCAGTACATTTCGTAGAACAATTCAGAATATTGTCTTGCTGTTTATATGACCTAACATATACATGTTAGTCTAGTCACTATTCAAATTAATGTTAAAAGTGAGAAAAAACAATAATTCAAATTCTATCCTGAAAATACTTGGCACAACTGTTAATTTCAGTGAGGCTTGCAGCTACTGTAACCAGGGTAGAAGTCTGTCCAAAATGATCAAATATTTAAGAGAAAGTAAATAACCACTCCTGCTCTTTGTTTTTCTTGGGCTTGCTGCAGAATCTACAGGCTCTACAACAGAGAATTATATGTATTTGGAACAAGAGGATCTTACAAGATTTAATTACAGTGCATTTCCCTCACATACTGGCATAGAGAGCACGCTGCTAACTGCTAACTGCTTTTAAGTAGGATTTTAAGTGGTTAGAGAAGAAAATTATTTACTAAATTATTCAGTCTGTTCTCTTATAAAGGAAGGTATAGTCTCCTCACAGAGGATGTACTGGATATTATACTACTAAGCAGTAGCCAAAAATGTATTTAATAGATGTTAAATACAAGAAAATGCCCCAAAATAAAAGCAATCAATCAAAAAACAGACTGGACAGGATTTTCTGACATTCAGACCTCTCATTTAGAAGAAAATTTGTTTCATCTTACTTTTTTTTTATGATGCTATTTTTAGGAATACTATCTCACAATTTCAAGGCTCTGAAATGATTCTACTACGGTCATTGTAAATTGCGTTACATGATGAAGAATCCAAGACATACTGAAAATGTGTGAAAAAGTAATGCCTACTTCTTAGTGTAAAAGAAAGGTGTTTAACAAATCTCAGCAATATTATCCATAAATACGGATTTACATGTTTAAAAACCTCCTTGAAGTTATAGCTGAAGGCATAAAATATTTCATAGCTAATGGTACAACTGGTACACTTTCCTGGGTTAAGCAGAGATGTTTTTCCTTTTAACTGCAACGTATTCCCTGATCAAAAGTTTGGCATCACATAATCGTTCCTTTTCATATGAGCAGCTTGACATTAGGTGATGATTATAAAATTCATAAAACTAACATCTGGGGATTACATTTGATGTTGCTATTGACAGAGCATTTAGAGTAGATGGCTTTGTCATTAGGCTTAGTGACTCTCTTGTCATACAATTTGGAACAGTGTCAGACTATTAGCAGAATATGGGTTTTCTCTTTTTTTTTTTCTTATCATACTGTGACTACCTAAAATGTATTTCTCTCTCTTGTACAAGATGGCAGCAGACAGCCAGAGCCTGAACATGATTATTCTATCATGGAGCAAAAAGGACTAAAGGCGGCAGCTTCTGCCTCTGAAATAGTGACTCAGCTGGCAAGGCTTGAACCTTCACTTCACTGATTTTTTTTTTTCCTGCCTAGCTTGTCCACAAGGATATGTTTTCTTCCACAGGAGACTGACTGTCACAGGTGTCTGGCAAATGCCTCTCTTTCAAAGGACTGCCACGTGGCACAAAAAGCTGGAGTGAGCACTTCTATGGAGATGTAGGATCCATAGCTGTCCATCAGCACTTCTGCTGATTTCCCTTGAATGTACATTAGCAAAGGCTGCAAGCCAGGCTGCTGGCTCACAGCATATAAATACATTTATATGCAGTCTCCCCTATGCCAAAATCCACAAATTGCAAGTTATAAACTAGTTGAGACAGGTTGCCTGTTCTGCTTGGAGCTGTGCTGGACTAGGACCGCAGATAACCAAGCAGAATTTGCCAACGCTGCAGAAGTGAGATAGCGCACATTTTGTGGAACTCTGACAACTTTTGTGAACTGCTGAGTATGTGGGATTTGAGACAGAGTTAATTATATTCGTGGCATCATAAATCTTACTAGTAAAAGCGTCTCCACCTAATGTAATTAATTAGCAGTACCTTTGTGCAGTACCTCTTACTCTGCATGCATTTAGCATACAATGAGTGTCACCTCTCTGAACATACTCTGCTTGCAGTACAACTCACATGATGCTCTAATGCATCCAAGTACTTGCTCAAATATATATATATTGTAAATTAACACAAGCAGTAAAGGTAGAGAACGACATAAAATACTTTGAGAGGATGGTCTTAAGGGCAACCTAAACTCCAATCATGTTAATAAATAACTTCTCAAGTATAAACTCTCCCTTTGTCTGCCAGGTAAATTTGTCAGGTTGTGCATACCCTCAAAGGCCATATAATCTTAGCAAAGGAGAAACTCTGTTTCAGTTCCCATTCTTGTTTGCTACTCCCTTCAGGAAACTGCATTACTTTAAAAAAAAAAGCACTCCTTCATAACAAGAAATGCCATTCTCTTTTCCCACAATTACAATGAATGGGTCTGTCAAGGCATTTATAAACAACGGCTTGCAGGCAAGGTGACTAGAAAAAGGAAGTACTTTCAATTAAGCTTTTTAGAAACACATTATTCTTTTAGTGCAAACCCCACATAGTTATTCTTTATCAGTCTTCTAACAAGACTTTCTGAGATTGCTTCTATTTTGGACATTTGAACAGGTGCAGGGAAGGCACAGCCCTATTATGAAAGCCTGGCAGAAGTCTACACTCTTCCCTGGCACGGACCTGTGCCAAGGGCAGCACCACTGTTTCATTCCTGGTTCTTGGATTTGGAGCTCGACAGAGGAAACAGCACAAGGAGGGATTTAATAGCAGGGAAAAAGGCTACCCGCTGAGCAATGCTTTGTTTGTAATCCAAAACATGTGGTGAATAATATCTCTCTACACAAAAGGGTAAATAAGGACTCTGTACTTCCCCTTCTTACTGGAGGGAGCTCCTGCCTTGAGCCACAATATCATCACGCATCATTCACTGCAGGGAAAACAAGGTGGCCCCTTGAAGGGGAAGGGGCAAAGAAACTTTCCACTGGCCAGCCTAAGGAAAATCTGTTGGCTGCATTGCATGGAGCCTCCCCTGCTCACAGATGCCATACAAATTCAATTACACCGAAGAGTGCTTTAGTCCAACTCCTCAGTTCCTATCTCATATGAGTAATTATGTCCACATTTTATTAAAAAAGTCATATTTTAACAGGCTTTAAGCTAACATGGATTCAGGGCTTCATTATATCTACTGACTCTAAATGTTTCTTTTAATTATTTTTGGTCCCAAAGAGAGGCTTGAGGCCTCCCTTATTTGCTCTCTTCTAATATGGTTGGCCTGATTCCCGAAGCAAAAGACTGAAAAGGGATGGGAAGTCACAACACGTAAACAAGTCTCCTTCCCAATGCACAGACATCTCTTTATTATTTAAGGGTTCCTTAGGATGCCATCTTACCAGCTGTGCAGAAGACAGTCTCCCATTCAAAGAAAAGCTGGACAGCCCATAGAGTCTGACAGTTCTGGTACATCTAAGTGTCAGCTCTGGACATGTCATGGGTTGAAGACCCACACTATCCTCCAGGCATAGCCCGTGCACCACTGATGGTCTACCCGCATTACCAGAAATTGCAGATTCTGGCAGGCAGACATGTGTCTTTGTGATACAGAACATTATGCATCACTCCACTCAGTTCATAGATGGAAAAAAAAAAAACCTCTACTAGCTAAGAATTCCTCAAAACTTACGGATTTGGTGGTAGCACTCCAACGGCTGTTACAGAGATGTGTCTTGATTTCATGAACTCTGAAATATTAAAGAGTATAAAAAGGGGCATTAGCCCTATTGTTTCCATGTTTCAATTTCAGTAATTAACTATACTGTCTATCCAGGTAGTGGCAACTGTAACCACGAGTTCTGAAACGCTCACACAAACCTCATATAGTTCCCTCTTGGTCATTTGCTTGGTCTTTCTGTTTGTCACTCAAAAATGAGTGTAGAAGGTTTTAGCAGGCTTGAAAGGTGTTTCTTGCTCTCACTAAAATCATTTCACAGATTGTATTTCTCAAAAGCAAGATTTGTGAGACACATCTAACTGGAAGGTTATTCCAATCGCACCGGCCTGACGCAGGCGGGCCGCACCGGCAGGGTCCGCGCTGAGCCGGGTCTGACCCGCGCCAGACCCAGCTCCCAACGGGCACGGATCTGGCTGCGTCTCGCGGAGCTCCCCACTCCTGGGAAGGGCATCTGCTCCACAGGGACATTTCCTTTTTGTCCCAAACGCGTTTGGTTCTTGCGGTAGACGTTCGCGGCTGCACGCGCCACGAAGCACGACCCCGCAAGGCAGAACCGGACCGGACCAGACCAGACCGGGCCGGGCGCCACCGCCCTCTCGCGAGAGGCAGCCCCGCGGCGCGGCCGGCGGGAAGATGGCGGCGTCTCGCGAGAGAGCGGCCGTTGCGGCTGCCGGTAGCTATAGCAGCGGTGCCGAGGGGCGGGCGCGCTGCGGCTGTGGCGGGACGCGCTGCCGGCAGGTAGGGATCCGGCGGTGCCGTGCTGCCCGGCAGCCCTGGCACTGCCTGCCTGCCTGCCCGCCCGCCCGCCCGCCCGGGGCGAGGAGCCGCCGCCGGCGTCGCTGCCGCTTGCGTCGCGGTAGCCCCGGGTCCGGCGGCGAGTGCGGGAGCGCGGAGTCTCGGGCTGCTCAGGTGGCTCAGGGCTAGCGGCGGCCTCGCGCCGTCCTGCCGGCGGCCGTTACCGTTAGGAGTAAAACTTATGTAAAAGTTTTGGTGGGAGGGAGTGGCGTGGGGCAGCGTCGTTTGTGTTAGTTTGGGGAGGGGGAGAAAAAGTGTTTTTTGTTTTGTTTTTAAGAGGGGGAAAAAAAAAGTGGAAGTTGCTTTTGTGGCACCTGATTTTCCCATTCTTCAGTAGAAAGATTATGGCGTGGTGGGGATTACATCCCCCAGAAGAGGCCAAAACAAGGTACAACTCCTGCTCGCAGAAAGCTGCAGGTCTTTCTGGTGAAGTTGCTGTGAGGATGCTGGCTGTGTGCGGGGCAGAAATTGAAATTTCTGAACAAATTCTGAGAGTTACCTGGAAAACATACTCATGTGAAGTGGATTCACTCCCAGGTCTCCAATCCCTTGGGCTCTTTGAAGTTTGCTAGAAAGGAGCCTCTCAGCCCATGCTAGTGTCCAGGCTCTGAAAGGATCTAAAAGATGAAGAGTTTTTTGTGTCCTGGCAGTTGAAGAGCAGTTTTGGGAAACAGTGGCGTCTGCAATAATAGCAAGACGGATAGTTTTGTGTTCATTCCTGGAAGGAGGGGAAGTGCTGTTCTGCTGAAAGCTGAGCTGGTGAGGTAATACATAACTGCAACATGACATTTTAAAAAATTATTTGCCAAAAATGCATGATGGAATTAAAAAAAAAAGTATTGAAGTTTGTTCGAGTTTAGGAGTTGAAACAATTAATGACAATTTAATTAGAGTACTCCTTAACTTCTCTTCCAACACTTAAGAATTTATCTAATGAGGCAGGCTGCATGTCATTCTTGCTGAATTAAATAGGCACCTCTCTTTGCTACCCTCTGGAGTGCCAGTGAGGAAGGCATTTGCATCAGTGTTCCTGGAGGGTGGTCGTGTATGCTTAGTTTGTCCTTATGGACGAATTTTCTGACCTGTGTCCCCGAGAACTAACACATTTTGCTTCCTTTATGTTGCTGACAGCTGTAATAGCATTTTAGTTCATTTCTTTCCGTCAATGTGAATAAAATGTCAGCTCTCCTCTCTGTTGTGGATTACAAGTCTATTTTGGGACTGTAGTCACGAGCTCATTAAAAAGGATATTGGGAATTTAAATCCTCCTTTATCCAGTCTTGATGATGTTATTAGGCATTAAAACTTACGTGAATTTTCTTGGAGAGTACATGAACAAGAAAGTGTTTTGAAGCTTCAGAAACATTCTTACCTAGAGATGACAGAATAGTAAGAGAACTCATAGATATCACTTTACTGTAGTTACGGTAGATTCTCTCCAACGTAGTCAGAATTTAAGCTCCTTTGTGTGTGAGTGCTGTATAAACATCTCTATATAAAGAGCAGTCATTGCTGTCATGAATAACTTAGAGTCTAACTATGCAAAAAGCGGCAGGCAAAACAGAAAGGCAAATGAAGGTAAGGGGATCAGAGTAAATATAAATAGTAGCTCTTGTGCTTGCTTTATGATTCAGAAATAATAAGGTATAATTGTTGCAGTAATCTTGCTTATTAGCACCTCTAGAACTCTACTCAGATCTTGTTAGTGGAAGTCATTACTCTGATCTTGTTATCTTTTGCAGTTTTCTCCTCCAGCCTTACGAATTTTTTTATCCATCCGAATTCTCTGCATACTCTCCAGCTTCTAGCATATGTTCCACCCACACTTATTCAAACAGTTTATGTTGATTTGCTCTCTGTTGAAATACTCCCATTTTTGCCTTTGTATAAAGTTTGCCTTTGAATTTCTTTCTTTTCTAAGCTGCAGTTGCCAGTCCAAAGTTGCTGTGTATTCCCACCTTTGAAGGTCATTCCCTAGCACAGGTAGCAGTGCTTGATGACAGAGAGTAGAGTCAATGAAACTTGCTCTTGGTTTTCTAGGAATTTTAATAGTTCTGCACAGCTGTCTCTCTGCCCTTCCTGGAACTGCAAGTCAAGTAACAGGCAATAGATATTTCCTAAGACTTAGCCTTCCTCTCTAGCCTTTCCCTCTTTCTAGGCCTGCATGCTATAAGAGACACATTTTGGCTGCTGCTTTATATTTGCTTTGGGAAACTACTTTATAAGGCATACGCTACATTATACAGGTATCTTATTGTATGGCCTGACACACAACTTGAGCAGGCAGTTTATTCCTTCCCCATCTTTTCTGTATGGTGGCATGTGAAGGATGGGGTTTTGTGACCTGAGAAAGTGAAGAGGTTTAGGTGGTTCTTACCAGCTGTGGGCTCTGGGTCACAGGAGCAGTGCTTGGCAGAGCTATGATGTTAACATGCTGATTGGATCTTAGAGCAGTGTACTGCATGCCAGCTTAAACATTGAGCCCACTGCTCAGTGGGGAAGTCAACATGTCGTGGTTTCCTAAAGTTACAGTGCAAGTTCCAGCTGATCTCAAAGGTATTATATTAAAGACTGATATCTCACTTCTGCAGCAGTTATCACCTGGTAAGTTGGAGAGCTGTGATGCCTGCAGAGGGCTCGGTGTGTTTTTTGCCAAACTGTTAAAAGACAGTGGAACTATGGTGGTCCAGATGAAGTTTCAATGCTTAAAATCCTTCTTATTCAAATTATGAAGACATATTGAAGATTGTGCGATGCTGTGGACAAATTCTTAAATTTTCTCTGTAGCATAGACATAAGAGTACTTAAAAATCATGATTTCTTCAATGTCATTTGTGGTATCTTGTAAATAAAGCAATTTCTGAATTGAGCTTTTCTGCTGGAAATAGTTTTAAGTTTTGCTGCTGCAAACATTATGCAAACATTTTGGTTTGGTATACAAATAGTGTCCTAACAAAATAGAAGATAAACTTATTTTCCTTTTAGAGAGGACTGTGACCACTTTCTCCAAAACCATCAGCTTCATGGAATGCATCGTTGAACAGAATATTCAAAGAAATAATCTGTTAGCAACACTGCAGAATTTCAGTTTCAAAACTTCAATATTATTGCCTTTTCTTCCTTGCTTTTGTTACTAATGTAAAAACTCAAACCACTTAGTAATAGTAAAGAGATGATTATTATTGGGAATCCGGGGACTGGAAATGAACTCTATACATGGAATGACGTGCCTGCCCTGTGTTGGTGGTATGATTTTTACCATTGCTCTTGCACTGTTTCCTCATCTGTAGCCAATGCCTGGGGAAAAAGAGATTAGCTCTGTGTCTGTTGAATTTTTAGTTACTTTGCTGGGATGGAGCTATTTGTAGGAATGCAAATAATGATGGTGAATTTTGTGTTTGATGGGAACTGGACTGAGCCTGACGAACCAATTTACACAGACCAGAGCTGTCAGACATTAATAGCTTCCTTTGCCTTCACTGCTAACCAGCTTCAATTTGAACCAATGACCTAGAGGTGAAAAGCTCAGTACTCCGTTACCAATCCTCTGATCTATCCATATGTTCTTTTGCTTAAAATCCCTGTAGTCCTCTTAAGCAGAACATGCAGTAAATATTGAGCATCATTTGCACTTGTAAATACTGGAGCACTGTCCATTCCAATTGTCTGTCGTGCATGTGAGGACACTGAAGCTAAATATAGCAACAATTTCTTACAGTCTCTGGATTTTCATGGGAAACCCTCATAGAAAGCCAACCATATGGCAAAATCCAGCATTATCTTAAGACTATTAACTAAGAATCTATTGCTGCCATTAACTGGAAAATGAATCCACAGCTCTAAGTAGCATCTTGGGACTTATTAATAGCCTGAGGATGCTGCTAAGAAAATGAAGTTAAATGAAATATGATTAGTAGTCATCCCACCAACATCTTTGCATATTTGTATTTACCTATGGAGATTTTTTTCAGAGTATATTACCTTTATTGCATATCTGCATAATTTTCTCTTTATTGAATATATTTGCTGTGCTCCATGTTATAAAAGCAGAGAATAATTTATTTTCCATAGATGTTAAAAAAAAAAGCTAAACAAAATATTTGGAGTAGTCAGATAGCAGAGAATAATCCATTTTTCTATTCATTCTGACGTAAAATGTTTCTAGGCAACCTGCATAACAGGAGGAGGTCAAGAAATGTAAATACTTGTCTGTTTTATTCTCTGGTTGTAAGACTATTAAAACAAGTTACTATCTGCAGATCATAATTGCTGTGTGCTGCAGAAATAACACTTGCATTCCTGTGTATTTGGATTTGTCTTTTTATCTCCTTATCTCTTTTCCTCCAGTCCATAAACCCATTCTACTCTTTAGCTACAACACTATCGCTTGCTGATCTGTACTGATTGATATACTGCCAGATGGAACATGTAAAGGGTGATTTTTGCCTACTTCTCCATCACCAAACATGCAGATTTTGTCATCTTCCTCTACTTGTCCATCAGTTTTCATGTAACCTATAGAAACATAATTATTTTTGACATCTCCACTTTCTTGTGCCAATAGATTCAAAAAATTTTGTGAGGAAACCAATTTTTGTCATATGTTCCTGCAGGCAATAATAAAGATAATTTGCTGCCTAGTTTACTAGTGAAATGATGCTTATATGATCATGTTATCTGTTATATTGTTGGTTCCGCTTTTCTCTCCCATTTTTAGGGTCCCACTTAGGGCATTATCTCACTTGTTTTTTTACATAACATTTCTGTTCCATGGATTGTGATCAATATTTGTTTTGTCATTTTTTCCCATCCCTGTTATTGTGCTGCATGTGTTTTCCCAGGCTTTTCTTATTAAAGCAAAAAGTCTGAGTCTTTGCTCTTTGAAGAATTGAATGAATCATTTTTTTAAAAACAACTTAAAACAAATCTTTTAAATTGTGAATGATTCTGTCTTCTGAACGTGGTTCCAAGCCTGAAATGATACCATTTCATGTTATTATTATGTGATCGATATAAGTGTGTAAACCTTGCCTGAGTTATGCCTCTTATGAGTTTATTTTGGTCTGTTAGTTTCACTGCTGTTTAAATTAGCAGCAACCAGCCTCCCTGCTACGACTGCGTGAAGCTGTGCTTGACAAAACTTTGTCAGGGGGATGCGGTGTGATACAGATGGCAGGGCAGAAGAATCTGCTTGTCGGTGAAGTGGATTGTAAAATGTTTTGAATTGTGACCTTTAATATTTTAAAATGTGGTTTTCAGTTTTGGAGCATTTCCCAAAGAATACCTCCAAGAGTGTACCATGAAAATTAAGCAAAAGTGGGCTTGTGTAAGATGGCTTGTGAATGATGAAGGTAAAGATTGAGGTAGGAAAAGGTTTGGACAAGAATTGCAGATAGGCCTTTGTGGGTTTTGCTGGCTGCAGAAGTGTGCCAGGACATGAATTGCAGTGATCTTTTGCTTAAATGCTTTTCAGTAGGCCCTAGCTTTTTATATTCTGCTGTGACAGATTCTATGTGTAGATTCGGTTAAACTTGTTCTGTTCTCAGATTTCAAGGCTAAAAGCCTTACTTTGAGAGTTATTTTCCCCTGTGGTCTTTAACCATCTGAATTTTCTGAGCTGCAAAGCTCAACTGCTTTCTAATCCCTTTTGAATTGGAACAGTAAATGTGGGTTTGTTGTAAACATCTATTTTTAAAGTGTAGTCAAGCCTATGAAACTGGCACACTTTTGTGAATGTATATATTGCAAAAAGGTATTAAGTAGTTGCTGGTCTGAAAGTTAATAGTGAAAATAGCAGAAATAGGTAGGATAATCTGTAGTTAATGCAAAAGAATCACAAGTTATTTAGAATTCTTTTCTAAAACCTAAACTGTACCACAGTAAGACTTTTGAGATGAGAAGCATTAAAGCTTAATGTACGCTTAACAGGAAGCTCCCTCAAATTTATATCACAGTTTACACTCTGTAGTCAATGGGGAGCAGAGGGAAACAGCTCTCAGGTGAAAGACCTTCAGGGAAGCAAGGGGAAACTTGCCTCAGTTGGTATCTCTGCTCCAGCTTTGGATGGGCTTTTTGCACTCATCAGCAAAGACCATCCAGTCTGTTAATTTCTAGTACTTTTGTGGAATGTAAATTGATAGTAAGCAATGTTTGGGGTCTATATGTTTATATTTTTATTTTTTCTTTTAAAATTTGATATATGATTTATTCTATAGCACTGTTGAAAATAATGAATGGACTAAAAATAGGCAAGAGTGATTCAGGCTTGTGGGAGAGAGCTTGAAGAGGAGGTTTTTTTCGTAAGCATTTTCATAAAATGTTAAAATAAATGTATTCTGGGAAGTGGTTGGCAAATAAACTATGTCACAAAACATAGGACAGCAAATGACTTTCTGATCTTCCTGCTGGTATATCCAGTAGAATGAATTTGTAAATGGATCAATAAACAACAGCTAATGTATCTCTTAGCACTTTGGAACTCGAGCTGTTAGTATGACATGGAAACAGGTTAGTGCCCTCAATTGAAATACATGTTATCCAGGAAAATAGGTCAGAGGGAGGGGTGGAAAAAGGGATAAAAATACCAGAAATTTGTTGATTATGTTCTGTAATTGCCCCTTAAACTTTTCATTTTATTATTAATATGCAGTACCTGAGGCTTGCCAATAAGAAAAAAGCTAAGCTTCACAAAACATGTACTAAACATGTACTAAAATGTAGCATTCTCTGCAAAGTCTGCTATGGACATCGTTATGTCCAGCTCATCTATTTAGCACTTAGATAATATTGTAAAAGATAATATCTGGAGAGTCTATACGGATATTCTTGATGTATGTCAAGAAAACAAATACTAGGAAAAGCTTTAATATCTCTTGTTTTTGACTGCTTTATACATTTGAAATACAGGGATTTTGTCTGAGAGAGACCTACAAGGGAAAGTTGCAGTGTGAACTTGACTGTACTGCAGAGTGTGCAACAGCTTTCATTGAAATGTTGCTTTGGTTGCTCCTAATTTGTTTAAATTCTTCAGACTAAACATTCTCAGAGGAACTTTGAGACAAGCTTTCTAAAAAAAAAAAGTTCTAATTTACTGTTTTAGGACAGGCTGTTTAAGTGGAGAATACTGTGGAGTCTGCCTGTTTGTCTGGTATGAGCGCTGCAGGGCAATTTCAAATCTCGCTGTATTCAAATCTTGCTTCAGTAGGACCTGGCTGTGCTCATAGGCAAAAGATGACAGAGAGGTTTTCTGTGTTAGACAGAAGTGAAAGCTCCATGTTGCAGTGGCTTCTGCCTGGATACATTCCTGGCCCTACACTGCTAGAAAAATCAGCAGCACTGGTGAGACTTTTTTCTGAATGACTTGCAGAGGGATATGTGAGGCTTTGGTGAGAGGAGCTCAAAAATGCACCATGTCCAAGTGAATTGCTCAATTCTGCTTTGAAAAGTGTCACTTCAAGTATTGCTTATTGGATTGCAACACTTTTTTTTTCCTCTGATAAGTTAGCATATTTATTGTTTGTGTAAGAGTTAGGATTGATATGACATTCATCAATAAACTGTAAGCTTTTTAAACATAATCTAAATTTATATTAAAAATTAGTTGAATTAGAATTCGTGGACTTCCCTTCCTTGACTGGTCTGGAACTTATTTGAGTAATAGCATGAATGCTAAATGGAGGAGTGCGTACAGCTATGCAGAGATGTGAATAAATCAAATTATAAATTAAATAGTAATTGCTTTCTTTGAAGAATAGTTCTGTGAAGACTTAGCCTGGATCGAGCTATTTTCCTCAGAAGACTTAACCAACCTATGAGATGATAGGTTCTAATTTTTAAAGATATTGTTAATTCAATAAATTACTTACTTGAGCAAACAGACATTAATCTTGCATAAGAAAGAGAGGTTTCTGACACACATTCCAAAATATTTTCCAGAATAAAATCCTGCTGTTGGCGAGATTTAGCTTAAATATAATGCATACCAGAAAAGATAAAGCAAGAGGGACAGTGCGCTCTTTTTCCTAGTGAAAATTAAGCAACAGATCAAGCCTACTTTAGAGGAGTTTAGCATGGCTTTTAAACAGGAGGTCGCCAAGGCACTGGTATAGATGTGCCAGTTGCTGAGTATATTGCTTCCACTAAACACTTTGGTTTTTCTCCTTTCCCTTTGCTTCTGATATAAACAGACAGATGGAAATAATTTTCACTTGATTACAACCAGTTTTAAGGAGACTTAAATATGTAAGTGTTTTGAAAGATGTAGCACTAGTGCTTTCTTTTTAATTTTTTAGAAGAAAATGTGTTTACAATTTAAAAAAAAAAGAGGAAGAATTGGTATTAGCTACATTATAGGATATTTCCTATTGACAGATCAGATAAGGAAATTGATTGGAAGCAATGATGAGATTTCCGTTTTTCTAAGACTGGGGATGGCCAATTCCTGATTCCTCTAATCAGGCTATGAAGAAATCTTGATGGTCTTGAGAAGAATGATAAGCTCTCAGAGAGGCAGAATTTTGCCTTGTTGTTTGTGGATGCCCTAGCTCAAGACCAGATGAAGGCTCCTGGTTACAAAGACTAGCTGTGTGCTTAACATTTGTCTCACAAGCAGCTTATCTCTTCAGAAAGGAAGTGGTAGGAGCACAATGTACCTCTTGAAGGAAGCGTGTCTGCAGTGACTGATACGTAGAACTGTCTTTTTTTTTTTTTTTTTTTAGTGGAAAATTCCCCTCACCCTTCCCTTTGGAAATCTGTTCTTTGTACTGTGCAGGTCAGTGATTATTTTCTTACTGATCTTGTAAAAATGTGATGATGGTAATAGAGCCTTACAAATAAAAATTTTGACTAGACAAGTATTTTATCATGTGAATTTCAGGTTTTGGAACATATATGCTTATTGCTTTCTAGAAGGATAAAGTCTTCCTGAAAAAAGTAGTAGTTGAATAGATGCCTACTTCATTTTTTTTTTTTCTGATGTCTAGGCTTTCCAATACAATTAACACACCTGCAGAGTTTAATTACTTAATAGTTCCTTTCGGTGTTGAGCACTTTTTGCATGCTGTAATTATCCAAATCACTTGACAAGAGCAAAGCATAACCTTTTGCTCTAGTACCATTCAGTTAAATGCACTTTAGATTTATGTATGTGGAGGGGGGGGAAAAAAAAATCCTCTGAACCAAAAGTTGCCTGTCTGTTTGCCTGTCCTCTACATGCTCCTTAGAAAGTCACTGCCAGATCCTGTGGCTCTGCAGGCTTATTTGGACTTAATGTCACAACTTGTTTGTCTTCTTGCCCTGTTGGCAGATTGATGGCTTTGAAATTGAGGTTTTGAAAACTGGAAGTTGGAATAAGCAACCTATACCGCTGCCAAAAATCCACTTGATATTTTGTAAAGAAATGTATCTTCCTGGAGGAAACACCAGGATCTTTGTGTAGTTTCAGGATGAAATGGCTTTGGAAATTCTTTGTATTTAGTCATTAGAGAAAATTTTTCTCTCTTGCTCTAGGCTTCTCTTAGTGTATGCTGATATTGCAGAAGTTATCTGAAATTTAGGCTAGGATAACGTAGAGCAGTACTTGGTTCCCTGCTGTTTTAATGGTAATGGTTCTCCTGCTTGCACAAGTACAGTAGGTTCTGTGTTGGTCCCAAGTTCCTCTCTGGAGTGAATTTCTGTGGTTTAGATGGCTGATGCCTCCTTAGATAGCAATCTAAGATTGGAAATATAGACACTTGTACAGTTGAAATCAATCCTGGTTTCATATGTTGTTTAAAATTACAGATCTGATATTTGCATGGGATACGGAGACAGTAGAACATCTCAATGTCTGGGCCCCTCCTAACTTAAAGGTGCAGCCCTGGCAGCCTGCAGTCCTCACTACTCTGAGTCTTGCTTGTCACATGAATGCATATTTACCCTTTATGTTTTGTTCCAAAATGTAACTCTGCTTAATAGAAAAGACAAGCATGGGGAATTGTCAGTGAGTTAGCATGTATTTTCAAAGTGGCATAAACTTGCAGGAGATACCACAAAAAAAACCCCAAACTATTATGTAAGTAATTAGGAGGTAAATTGCTGTTCTTGCATAATTAATCCTTTATGTAAAATCTGTCTCTTTTATAAAGTAATAAGAGGTGGGTAGTTTACTCAGCCCTTGAAGATTTTTTGAAGTGGGAGGGAGAAAATAGTAGTGAAAACACAGTAACCGAGAGGGGATTTGTCTCCTTGGGGTTCTCCTCCCGTTCACTAGTTTTACACTTGGGATTCTTTGAACTGCTGTATCTCCCTCTCCCTCTCTTTTTTTCCTTCATTGCTTGTTCCCCTTAGTAAACATTTTTTTTTCAGTTTTTGTGGTTCTCTCTTCTTTGGCCTCAATTTTATGAAGGTGTTATAAATAGCTTTTTTTATGAGCCTGCATATTTGAACTTAATATCATATCTTCTTTATGGTCTTTTTTTAGATTGCATATGGAAGATGGGTTTTGGTGAGAAAGTTGATTGTCTAAATTCTCCTGTCGTTTTCCTGGCTCTAGAATACTAGATTAATTCTTGCTATGCCTTACTAAGCAGGGATAGCAAATGTATGTGCTTACCACAGTAGTATGCTGGCAAAAAAATCTATTTATTCTATATCATATAAGCACTTTTTTGATTTGAGCTGGATCTAATTATTTTAAAAAATATAATCAGTTTAACTTTCACAGATTCCACATAGCCCAGTTTTAGGCTGGAGAAGTGTTGACCTGCCAAAGGGAGAGTAAATGAAGAGGAGAGCAGGTTGTGTGCTCTGCTTGGTGATGAAGGCAGGCCCTTGCTTAAGAAGGGAACACACTTTGTAATGTTGTTGGGTTTAGCTCATCCTCTCAAACAGTAACTGTGGGTGGGATGATGTTCTGGAAGAGATGGCAGGACTTAAAATTGTAGAGAACTGGGCCACTGTGGCAGTAGTGTCTCCTTATTGCTTTAACTTCCAGTGCAACATGTCGTGAATAGCTGGCTCCGCTCCATGCTGTCTGGAACAACTAGGTCTTATGTTGTTTTTTCCACAGAAATTGCCCTGAAATATATTAGTTTCTTTGGGGGGAAGAAGTTCTTGGAGGATATGCGAAGTACCATAGTTATACTACATTACAGTGAATATGTTGTTACGAGTTAGCAGGTTACCTTGCTCGTATTGCCTAGATGCTTATCCATACATAAATGATAGAAATTAAATCTAATGCAGTGGATGAACTGTGTAAATCAGTCTTTCTCTGGACAGAGATTAATCAGCAGTAACTATTTCTTCTTGTGCGTTCTGGGCATACAGAAAGTGATATTGAGCTTGGGGCTAAAATTATGTGTAAACAAGCCTTGTGAATACAGCTGCTTCCTAGCTGTAGTAGCCATTCAAATTTGGTGAGACAGTTGTTAATGTAAATATGAAGTATTTGAATGAAATTCCAGACTGTTTGTGAGTATAGCGCAGAAATTAATCATGTAGCAGATACTGAACTGGATATAAAAGAGCTTTTAACTTCCTCTAAAGATGTTGTTAGAAGCCTACATCAATGTCTTTTTTTTTTTTTTTTTTTAAATCCACAGAAGTAGCTATGACATATGAAGCAGCTGTGCAAATCATGTCTACAGTCTTCCTGCAAGGTATGCCAGTTACCAAGCTAATTTTCCTGACCACAATAAGTTCTCAGTTGAAATGATTGAGTTATAACGTCCGTAGTAATTAAGTAGCATGCATGTATGTGTATTCATTTTTTTTAAGAAATAAGCTAATGATGCTTTCAAAATTTACTGAATTTTATCCCTCTTGATATTGCATAGTGAAGTGCTGTTGGATGATGGTGTAGATTACTTTTTTTTTTACTATAGTATCTGAGATTTCACTTATTTTTATAGGTAATTCCCCAGTAGTTTATATTAGTGTGTCTTACTTCTCAGTGTAATTGGAGTGAGCGTGTATTACTTGGTTAATTCAGGTCAGCTGGTAATCATTATGTGAAGTCATGACAAATCAGTGATTGAACATCATTCATCTGTGGTTCACAAAGCAGAGTATATCTGGGATGGTATCCTTTTCTTTAAAAGCTTTAGTATTTGTAATATTAGGTATGTACAGATAAAGAATCTCAAAATGATCTGTACTGTTTTTTCCATCTTTGCTTACACAGGTCATATTTTCTTGCTTTTCTCCCCTTGAAAATTTAGATTTTAGATTGTTAGACTTGTTAGACTTCTCAACAGTCTTTGAGAATTAGTTGTTAAAATGTTCGTGTTCTAAATATCCTTCTGTGTTTGTTCTGCTAGATTTCTGTTTTGGTGTTTGTTTCAATTTACAGTTATCTAAATTTCTCTTACTTTTCTGGTCTGTGTTATTGTAAAGAAAGATTTTCAATACAGGGAAGAGCTAGAAGGCCACGGGTATGCTTAGTGAACACAGAAGATAACAAACTGTTTTCTGTAATCACTGTGATTGTGAATGCCTGTGAAAAGGAAATTGAGTGGATGGTTAATACCCTACAATACACTTAAGAATACTTAAGCTTCTACTCAGTTATCTGGCAGAAATCAGCATGGCTACACAGGAGCGGCTGGTCTCTTTTTTTTTTTTTTTTTTTTTTTTTTTTTTTTCTCCTTACTGCTGTTTTTAAATAATGATATCAAGCCTTTAAATCTTAAGCTGCCACTTCCACAAATCCATGTACTATAAAAAGACTCCATTATTATGTGGTTTCTTTCTGGGCAATGATAACCAGTAACTAACATTTGTGAATGTGGTGGTGTAACTGTGTAAGAATGTACAGAAAGCTCTTGTTTAGTGCACAGTCAGAATAAATGCATCCCTAGAGTCATAATATCTGCAATATCAACAGTGTCAGGTTTTACCTAGCTATTGTTCTGCAGTTTCTTATTCACCGTATGTATATGTACTTGTAGAGAGAATACTCAGGCGGTTCCCTCAGCCAGTCTAGCTACACCTGCTTACTTGGGTGTACACAGACACATTTAATAATTTACATGAAGGCTACACTAAAGTGCTACAGAAGGTCCACTTGTTGGTCTAGCCCCAACTAGCAGAATGGCAGGTCTGGATTGCAAAGTCCTGGTTCTGTAAGTTTTACTGTCCTCTTACGGAATTTGTGTTGCATTTGAACTAGAAATTACCACTCAGTTTAGAAATACCTGTATCTTGTTAAATGCTGGTGCGTGATGAGGTATCCCTGCTACTGTGTTTCTAGTTGTCTAAAAATGTCTGTCACAGTGTTCTATAATGTGGCTTGTAATAGGCAGAGAAATTCTGTTAAGTGTACTTGAAGTCACTACAATGCAAATATCCTCTGAACAAAAACAAGAGGAATGCAAGTGAACAGGAACTGGCACCCGAAGAAATAAAGAAGCAGAAAGGATGTACAAGAGATTGATAGCAAATCTAAAGTTAGCAGTTTGCTTGCTTCTTGGTGTTCAGATAAGTTAGTTCTTAGGCTGTATGTGATGAAATTCATACTTTTAATGCTTTTTTTAAAAAAAGTGACTCAATCTATTTCTATCTCTGTATAGTACCGCTAGCAATTACCTTAGGTACTGGAAGATTGGAAAAGGAAAACAATCAGTAGAGGGGAAGGAGCCAGGGAACAATAGGCCAGTCCTTTTGTCTTCAGTGTTTTGAACAAATTCTTGCACAAAGTATGAGCCTCTGCAAGAAAATGACTCAACTGCCATGAACTGAGAAATTGTCATACCAGTTTAATTTTCATCTGTAACATGATAATAAAGCCTTTGAATTGACAAGAAAACAGTGAGTATTGACATGTTAGTGAGGTCTTTGCTACTGTTTCATGTGATTTTCTTACAGACATTTGAAGAAACATATCCTAAAAGAAACTGTGTAAAGTAGGTGCAAAACTTGATGACTGTGGCTGGTTATTAACGATTAGCTGTCAAACTGAAATGGATGTATTGAATGCCCATGGTCTGTTGAGTCTATTCTAGTTCTAGTTCACTTAAATGTTTTCCTTAATGACCTTGATGGTAGAGCAGTGTGCTTACAAAACTGTCAGATTAAAAATGCCTCCAAAACTTTGAGGGACTGCAGGTATATTGCAACTCAAGTTTGAAAGCCTTAAATTCTTTTTGGGTAAAAAAGTGTGTGTGTGTGAATATTAGGAAATAAATATGAACAAGTTTAAATTCTGTACTTAGGTAGAAATTAAATATATCAGTAAGGTAAGAAGCATGTAATTAAATGACAGTACTGCAGAAATCTCACTATTGTATAAGGGAAAGCATTATATTTGGAGAGATGACAGTATGAACGTGTAAGTTCATATAAAAAGATAAAATTATATGTACTATAAATTATGTGTGTGTATAAAGTATGTATATTATGAGTAATATAAGTAGATAATACAGTATAGTATAGATTTATATAGTATATGTGATGATAATAAATACACACTCAAAGGTGTATTTATATATATTCATAAAAAAACATTTACAGAACACATCTATAGGGCAGTAGCTGAAATATTGCATCCAATTTGAGCATACACTTCAAGCAAATGTAAGGATGAAGGTCACAGGAAGCATAATCAAATACTTTCTGGTCTAGATACCAGGACCTCAGAGGAAGGACTACAGGAATGGGGGAAAAGGAATGCAAGTCACTAAAGGTGGGGACTTGAAGACGTAAGATTTTTTTCTACATGCAGTAGGCTATTTGAAGAATGTAAGAAGTTACTAAATTTAAGTCTGTGATAAGTAGGACAAATTAACTTGTGGCAAAATATGTTGATTGCAGAGCTAAAGGGTTAGTTTCTGAAAAAAGGAAAAAGTTGGCTTTCCTAAGGATTTTTTCATTTAACTGTATTTGAATAAGAAGTATTTTTAAAAAAATGAACAATTTATAACAGTATGAAATCATTGAGTGTTTTTCATGTTACTGATTTAAAAAAAAACCCAGCAGTTTGGATGCCAGAGAAAATCTATCCTAAGACATTATCCACTGACTAGCAGTGATGATGCAGACAGGCCCCATATTGCCAGTCCTTCCACTTTGTATTAGTCTTCTAACTCAGTAGCCTTTATTATGGTTTAGTTGCTTCCTCACCACATAAGCACTAGGTACATCATACAGGATTTTTGGCTCTGTTCCTAGTTCAGGCCCTTGACGGGCCTCAGTAGTCAGGTTTTATTTCTTTCTCATTTTCATAATAACTCCAATTGTCAGCCCAGCTCTTTGGGGACTTAACATATTATTATTGTAAGAAAACAAGGAGTGTACTCTAGCTAATTGTTTTGTTTATAAAATCTTTCACAATTTCCACTGTGTGTTTTCCACTGAGAAATGAGGGAATGTTCACTTACCTGAGGCTGTAACATGTGGTGTTAGCAAATTTCAAGTCTGTATTTGCATTATTATACCCTAGAATACTCTACTTTAATCATGACACTTGGAAGTTACCTTGGTTAGCAATTTTAGTTTCCATTTTTCTCAAAGAGGCCTAAGTGATTGCATGAGTTGAAGCCAGCAGCCTGTGTACAATGTAGCATGCAAAACTTGAATTGTGTGCCTGAGAGTGGAATTTGTAATAGTCTTGGGCACTTTTTAATGGAGCTTTTTTAAAAATAAATACATAGAAAATTCCATCATTTTGGTGTTCTTCCTTTCTAATAACTTACGCTGTGCTGCTTGCAATTTGCATATTTGGCATGGGTTTCTTCATTGCTCCGTTGCCATTTATAAATGTTTCTGTGGGGGAACTTGGAAGTTCTGACAGCTGGACACGCGGGAGTGAGCAGCCTTTAAACACAGGGCAGAAGATCTGCTTTGGAAGCTTTAGGGGCCCTGCATCCTGCAGGGAAACATCCTGAAGCTTTCAATACAGATGAAGCTTTCTCGCAAATCATGGAGAAGGCTCAAAGGTGATGTGAAAGATGTCTTTATTAATGGCTTTGATCTAAGGGGTTGATCTGAATTCCTATTTTTCTTCAGCTAGATCCTTGCCTGATCATATCCAGCAACCAACAGGTAATTCTGGCTAAATCCTGCAAATTTTAATGTTTTTTCGTCATCATCATATAACTTACTTTTTTAGTTGGATGGTTTGGTTCATACTATCTGCAAAGAAAAGTGATTAATAACATTTGATTATTTAAATGCTATTCATTAGCTTTCAAGTTTTCAGATAGATGCATAGGGAAGAATTCACAAGTTTTTGCTTGTTCAGGTTTGGATCATATTTGAATGGTATTCTTTTAACTTGAGAGCCAGAAAATCTTATTTTTAATTTGAAAACTTAGAGCTACATTTATGAATTCAGGAAATAATAGTGTAGATATTTGAAATACATGGGATCTGTACTGTAATGGCAAGCAAAGAACTGCTATTGATTGCTGATGGATATCCAGTGGAAACAATGATCTATGAAAAACATGCCAAAAAATGGTAATGCCTCTCAGAGGATGCCAATAGTACGTGCCACTGGTCTTGCAAGGATGAAACAACTATGTGAGAGGAATGTATAATAAGGACAGACCATGGTACAGACATTGCAAGATGTTGCAATCTCTCATTAACCGATTCTTAGCTGTAGTGATGCTTCTGGGTATGTGAGGTGGGATAGGGAGGGGGGAAACGATGTGGTGCAATTCAGATGAGTGGCTTCTGAATGGCCGGGGGCTTGGGAGTGCTGTGAAGCTGCCGAGCTCGTGCCAGCTGCCTGCGGAAGGGCCGGGGGCTGCGTTTCCCTGGATGCCTGCTCAGCAGCTGTAGCAGCTCTTGGTCTAGGGGTTACCTTTCTGGTGCTGGAAAGCTGTGGCAGGGATGGTTGTCACTGAGCCATGTAGGATGCAACTTAAATATTGCCGTATGGCCCTGCCAGTCTGGGCAACAGGTAGGAGCTAATGAAAGGACTTGGAGGAACTGGGAAGGGCAAAATTATGTTCCCAATATTCCTGCGTCTGAAGTGTGCTACCTAAAGGTGAGTTTCCATGCTTGTGTGAGGTCTCATGGATCAGTGGGGGTATTAGAGGGGCTAAAGTTGGTCAGAAAACACAATAATACAATAACGTAATGTTGAATATTGACTTACTGAAAAAACAAACAAATTCTCATCCAGTACTTGGAATCTCCCATCAAGGGCAAAGTCCCTAAAAGTACAAGTGCAATATTAATTTGGGGAACCCGGCCTATAGTTCTTGCATCTGTAAACTGGAGACAAGAAAGCAAAAAGTTGGAGTGTTGTGTGGAACACATATGGAAAGTCCAGTTTTTTTCATTACCATGAAGGTTTAAGTGAGACATATAATTGTTTCACATTGCATTTTTCCTGTTTTTTTGTTTGTTTGTTTTTAAGCTGAAAAAAATGCTTTTAGTAGCCATAAGTAGATCAGAACATTCATGGCTTTTTTTTAATCAAATGATTATGATTGCCACAATCATTTAGTTTTTCAGAGTTAAACTTCTACCTTGCTTATGTGCTTTTGCAAATCCATTCTGTAAGCACAGATCATTTATTGTCTATGATGTGCCATGTTGCGCTTTCTGGGTTTGACCTAATAAAGGAAAGATAATTATTAACTTACTCTTGAACAAACAAAAAAATACGCATTTTTTTATCCTGTAAAGAAAGCGTACCTCTCACAGAGGAATGCTGCATCGCACTGTTGAATGCCCTCCTTAGCACCCTTGAGTGCTCATGTGGCTCGTTTTTATAATAAAGTCTTTGGTGTTTGAAACTCTCATATATCTGGTGTGAAAAATAAAGGAAGACTGACAGAAGACAGTTGCAATCCTCTGTAAATTTTAAAACAGTTCTAATGCTCTAGTCCATCTTGTTTTCTTTAGCACAGACTACCATACAAAGCTGCATGAAACTGTTACTCTTCAGCTGAATTTCCATGTTCGTTTTTTCAATATGCATAAATATGGGCTATGAGACACATACACCCACTTTCATTGTCACCGTAAAGTGGAGCTTAAACTACTTACACCAATAATAAATGTTATTTTTCTCCTATTAGAAACATTGCAGCTAGTGCTCTCAAAAAAGCACTTGATTTGCTTAGGCTACTAAACAACACCTAATTTTAGGTTCTTGACCTTTTTTTTGGGAAAAAATAAATCCAGTGGTCTTTCTATAAAATTAGAATAGAGTCTAGACCTGATTTTGTTATTGTTTCACTGTACCAAACACAACTGAGCTGTATATTTATTACGACTTGATATTGCCCCTGTCACAGGGTGGCTGTGTTGGGTTATAACTTACACAGATGCATTGGTTCAATTTACCAGTTGGCTCCAGGGGTCCCGGCGGGAGGGTGGCACAGCAGCCCCCCTCAGCGCTCGCCCTGCAGGCTGCTGGGGACAGGGGTGGCTCCCACTGAGGCTGCACAGCTGGGCGGCAGCTCAGTGATCAAAGGGACACCAGGCAGGACGGATAGCGATCGCCTGGGGCTTTTCAATGTAGCCTTAAAATAATTACAAGAAGAAGGACTTAAAAATGGTTTTATTGAAGTACCACCTATTATAAAATCGTTGTAGCATATTGCCATGTGATTGCTGTACATGTGTAATGTATTGTAGATATAATGTGATAAGACATTCACCCTTTTCTGAAAGATAGCCATGATTTAGTTTACAGTGAGATAAGTCAGCCTGGGTTAAGCAAAACCCTAAGATAAATTTAGGGAAAAGTCTAAATATGAGGAGAATTGCTTGAAATATGATGTCACACCAAAATGAATGATCTTTATAGGGGAAAATGTGTGTTACCTGTCACCTGGATAATTTAGGAAATGGGCTGTCTTTTGGGGCTGATGAAACTAGAACCTTGGTGACATCCTCCATGGAGGAATTGGAGCAGAGTGGGAAGGGACAATTTGCCCCAAGTTGTCTGGGGAGTGGAAGGGTGCAGTGGTTAAACTTGGAGTGGCCAACCTGGAGCAGGGGATTTGTGCTGTAGTAGCGAGGGAAATGAAGTGCTTGGGGGCTGCGCCTTGAGGGCTTCCAGCCATCTCCTCTGTGTCTAAAAGAAGCTGATGTGCTTTTGTGAGCAGGCATGTTGTTCTGCAATGTGCTTTTCGGTCTGGTTTGGATGTTAAGAGGGGCGGCGCGGAGCAGGAGCCTGCCGTGCTCCCGCTCGGGTCTGGTTCTGGAGCGGGAGCTGCAGTGGCTGCGCGTGTCCCTGCCCTCCCTTCGCTGGGAATTGAGCCCTGCCTGCCTGGAGGGCGAGGTCTCCTCCCCTGCAGCGCGTTTGCTGGAGAGGCGCCCGGGGAGGGTGACCCGCTCTGCTGCGGGACCCCTTGAGCGCATCCCGGTTGCGGCCCCTCCTCCTACCGGCGCGGGGCACGGGCTCAGGGTGTCCGGGCAGGGGGTGCCCGGGGCGCGGCCCCTTTAAGGCGCCACCCGCCGCGGGGGGGGGCGGCCGCGGAGGGTCAGGTGCGCGCCCGGGCGGTGACGTCACCGGGGGCGTGCCCGTGCGCGCGTGCCGCAGGTACGTGCGGTGCCCGCGCCCCGGGCCGCGGGGAGGGCGGCCGCGCGCAGCGCGGGGGAGCCGCTGCGTGCGGAGGGGCTTTTCCTCCTCCTCGGAGCCGTGGCACGGGGACGTGCCTGCGAAGCGGGGTTTTTTTCCAGCGTTTTCCGACCAGGCGCACGCTCGCACGCTGCCTCCTGGCTTAAATGCTGCGGAGTTGGGAAGCGCGCGCGGGCAGCGTTGAGCGGGTGTCTGTCTCTCGTGGTCCTCGCCGTCCTTGGTCCCGGCGCGATCTTAGCCGTAGCTGGCGCCACTTGGGCGCATCGCGACGCGCCAAAACGCGGGAGCTGCGGTACGAGGAGGGAGGGAGGGAGCAGCGTGGGTGGGTGGGTGTCTGCGCCAGGTGCCGCGGGCAGGTTGTGGCCCACGGTGGGGAGCGCGTCTGCCGGCTCTGCAGGTGCCGGGGGTGTTTGCTGCCCTTTGGGATAGAGGGGAGGTTGGAACCTTTCTTTGAGCCTTTATTTAATCACTCAATACGTTTCCATACCCGCTGTTCTGATTTCTGACCTAATATATTCACTTTACAGCAAATAAATCCAGATGGGCTGAAATTAGTACTGGTGAGGTTGTGTGCTGGAGGGAAATGCTGCATGAAGGCAAAGCTAGCAGGAGAGTCGCTTGCTTTCCCAGTGACAGAAGGATGTGTAAAGTGATGCCAGCCTCTATTGGGTTTGAGTCTGGACTAGAGGATGGGCTCTCTGGTAATTCTTATGCTAAAGGGTCAGCAAAGCTCCCTTTGAAGTCTGCGGTGCCAGGCCCAGCTTGGTTCCTTATCTCCACCACCTCTAATTTCTGCTCTCAATTCCCAAGCAGACTGAGATGCTAAACCTGCAGAGCAGGAGCCTGTACTTACTCCTCTTTGTAGTAAAGAAATATACCTATGTATTTGGCTGTATGTATTTTAGGATGTGTGCTATTTTTAGTTTTGGCTGCACACCTGTAAATCTGCCTTTTTTACAGGCTCCTTTGCTCTATTGCCTTGACAATGTTTCAGTCTAATCAGCATGCAACAGACGATGATTTTACTATCTAAATGTAGCTGCTGGTGTTGATGTTTTCCTGGGTATTCTGCTCTTTGTAGTGAGCTTCCTACCCAGCAGGCCTGGCCTCGGAGCCTTGTTCCTGCAGCTTGTACTGGCCACCTGACTGCTCTCAGCTTCCTGAGTGTGCTCCACTGCCACAGTGCAAGACCAACAGATTCTTTATATTAGTTATGTTAATACATTGCTGTGCACTCTGTGCTCCTTGCATCTGGTGGAGAGCAAATTCTGAGTCTATGTTATATTGCTTTTGTCTTTAATTAGGGTGTGTGTGTGTATATGTATATTTATTATATACTTTTACCATACTTATGCAGAGTCCCAGTGCACTGTCAGAAGCGGATTTGCAGTCTGCTGAGGTGATGCGGATTTAGGATGCCAGGCTAAGGTGAACAAACAAGTAATCTAAGACATGGTAGGATTAGGCTGCAGAGTAGAATCAGGTAAATTACTTGTCTACCTGAAAATCTCTTTAACTGCAAAGCATGTTTTTCATTATAGCACTTATTACTGTGATGGATGGAACTTTCCATAGATTTTTGGGAAATGTCTCAGTGTCTAGAAGTCCTTTGCTTCCCTTCCCCCACTAAATGAAAATGTTTCTTTAGAGCTTGTTGATGTTTTGGCAGCTTGAGCAGATTTCCTTTCACTAGCTGTGAAACAAACAGTAAATCTGAAGTGTATGATTGTGCATATGCATTATATATTTATTTCAAGCAAGTCAGCAGATTGAAAATGTTGCTGGTTTTTGAGTAAGTGACACAACTTTTGCTGGTGCTTGCAAAGCTAAAAAACAGTAGCTCTTTTAATGAAACAAAAGAAAGAAAACATTTCAAGGTGGAAAGAAAGACAACTTAAGAAATGCTGTCAATTACCTTTTTATTTAAAACAGCAGTTTTTCATAGAAGAAAGTACTTTTTTAATGTAAATGAAAACTTGTTTTTTTGTCTTTTTTTTTTTTCCTGTGGTGAGGTAATTGCTGGAGTTACCTGTGTCCATGACTTAGTTTCATCTCTTTGGTATTGTAGCACAAATTTAAATGCTCTTGGGAGCCCTGTGTCATGTATCCTGGTTGCATGTCAGTCTGCCAAGGTTCAATCATAGGATAAATACTAAAAATAAGACACAAAGGAAAATAATTAGTACAGGAAATTTAAAATAATATAGGGCAAAAATTTATGAGTCTCATCACAAAGCTAAGGTTATGAAAAATGTAATGTTTTTCTGTTGTTTAATTGATCCTCCAAAAGTTGACTAATAAAGTTGAGGAAGTAGAATTTGGAAGGGGACAACTGTTTATTGTTAGGAAAAAAAATGCTTTTGAGCCTACTTTCATTTTCATGTTCTACTGATATAGGTAAGTTACCAAAATGAATCTGTCACCTCCAAACTATCACCTCCTTTTGAATGTCATCTAAAAGAGCCCGAAATGTATCAATTTTAGTGATACAGGCACTGAGATAGTCTTTCAAAATCTTCCTTCTCAGGACTTTTTTGCAAAGCTCCAGTCAGGTCCACAGCTTTACAGACATCTCGATCTATCAAGGTTTACAGATTCAATGCCATAATTTAGACTCTCAAAACTACCTAGAAACTGCATGACGTTGATATATCCACTTTACCCAGTGCAGGTGGGCTGATCCAATGCCAGGTGCATATTCTACGTAGGGAAAGTGGCACAGATTCCAGACTTAGTCAAGCTCTAAATTCCTGAATGTCTTTGGCTCAGGAGAATGGATCTCATGTGGCTTAATCCTACAAGGTTGCAATTTTTGTGACACACCTTTTAGGCCATAAGATACTGCTCTTATCTGACCCACCTGTCGTAGTCAGACATCACCACTCTTCTGCCGCAAGTAATCACCTCCTGTTCAAACTGTTTTTGCAAAAAAAAACCCCTGAAACTCTTCCAGTGAAATAACAGGCAACGTAAGAGGAGACAGCCTTGACAGTCTGTCTTTGTTAATCCAAGTTATTTCTTCTTAAATGGATTGGGAAACTCTATGAAGCAATGGATCTGAGAGGATAGTACCCTCTTGTAGCAGGAGATGGGAGCCGGACCTTCATAATTGCAGGTGGTGAGGGACTTGCGTGGCTTTGGACATAATGTAGCATCATGCTCATTCAAAGGGTTTTCTTTGACCAAGAAGCTTAATTTGATGGTTAACTGGCATCTATTGCCTGCTGCATTTGCGAAGAGTTTTACCAACTCTTGCTGATAGGATATTCACAAAATGTTCTCCTGACTGTCCTGTGTTAATACAAAGTCACAAAACCCAGTGTGCATTAAATACAATGCACTGTATTCCTCAATCACTTGGAATAATATGCAGTAGACTTGGCTTTCTGTTTGTTGCTTTTAAGATTGTAGTAGCAACAGTAAATGTTATTGTTTGTAGTATTTGTGGGGATCTGCATTTGATGAAAAGTAATGGTTGAGTGTCTAGTTGTGTTTCTGTAGCTTTTGACCATGGATGTTCAGTGGACTCTTACTCCTTCTGATGCTATTGCTGGGATTGGTGCAGAGCATTGGATAGGAGTTAGTAGACTTAAAAAGTCAGAGTGATCGGCAAGATATGTTCCTAATGATGAGCTCAAGTTCCTCATGTTTTTGTTTTGAGTCAGCTGCCAAAAGAAAGACTTGTGTCAGTGAGGGGCTATGTGCTTTCTAGTATGTGGACACAAGGCAGAAAAAACCAGACAGCTTTTTCAGTCCAGTGAAAATACTGAGGTCTTCTGTTTGTTCGTTATTCACTAAGAGTTATAAATGGGCTGCCTTCACTTTTCAAGACATGAGATTGTGAAGAGAAATTGCCCTGATCGTGCTCCTGATAGCCAAGGACAGAACTTTATACACTACTGAATCTTAAATTTATTTTTAAGGTTACTCTAAATCTTGTTTTAGACTACAGGCCATACTTTCTCCAATAACTTAGCAGGCACTCCTGCCCCAAGCCATCCTGCCCAAATATTTATGGGGCTGCGAAGGAAGCAGGCTGAGCTAACCTGTGCTGCCCATCCTCTGCCTTGCACAGACTGCCCGTGCTGCTGGTGTAAGCATTTGGACAGGCTGCTCACGGATGGCAATGAGCACCGAGGGACCTGGAGGGAAGCAGAAAGGCTGCAGTTTTTATGCCCGGCATTGACTAGTCTTAGAATATGGTCTTGAAAATTATTTCAGATTTTCTCTTGAGAGCTACCACAATGATAATATGTCTGATTATCTTGAGGAAATATTGAGAAAAGGCAAAAATACTTTTCTCTCATCTTCTAGTTTGCAAGTGGCCATCGCGCTCACAACGTGATGCGTTGGTGTTTGCAGAACTGGCCACGGCCCCATGTGCCTGGCGGCACACGCGGAAGTGGGAGAGCGAGGAAAACAAACAGAATGACACACTCCAGGAGTTTCCACACTGAGTGAAACCACACATTTAGTCTGCGTTAATCATTGCCACAGAGACATCCGTGTGCAGGTTGAGGGGACAGTGGTGCCACCTGAATAGGAAAATGTAGCTCCTGGCTGTCGTCAGAAGACACCGATCGCCCATCTTCCTTCCCTGTTCCCCGAGTGAGCTGGTGTGCGAAAAGGCATCGCTTTTACTCCAGCGTTACGGCCAGCGCAAGGGCAGCAGAAGGAGCATGTGGTGGGGCGGCATCCACCCTGGCGGCAGCTGTCAGGTTGCTCTAGCTGGATTGTAAAACCACGCAGGGATTTAGTGCTTCTACATCATCTTGATTTGGTGGGAAAGCCGATAACAGAAGCTGCCCTAACTGCTATTTCTCTACTCCTACAGTTCTCTGGTCTTTCTGTTGTGCCAGTTGAAGCTGCTTACGGTAGGGCCCTTCTGTAATCTGAACAGATGAAATAATAAAAAATAGCCCCTTTTATTTTTGTAGAGGAGGGTGATTTTTGACCCAAATTGTTTTCATAATATAATTTGCAGTGTGATTACACACACTACACTTAGCAGAACAGAGTATCAAATGAGAAGAGAAAGGAGTGACCCATGAAAGGTGCATGGGAACTTCTGTAACGGGTTTCACTGATGGAAGTCCATCAGGAAACTACATTTTTTTGTGTGAAATAAAGTAGAGCTCATAGTGTAACAGTTACTCCTGGCAAACTTCTCTCTGTAGACTAACTTAGGGTATTTAAACTGTAGTAAATGTGCTGACGTTTGCAGCTCTATGAGTGGGAGTGCGATGGTGGGAAATAATTTAGAGGTGAGAGGAATGGCTGGCGTAGTCATTGCCTGATAGGAAGCTACGTGATCTGCAAGCTGAAATCATAAGACTTTGCAGACATTGTGGAAAATAATTGTTTTCAAAATTAGAAGAATGGTTATGGCTGCTGTCTGTCTGAAATTCCTTCAGATTTTGTTCTTTCAGATTTTTTTAACTTTTTTTGTCACTCTCTTGGATAATAGCTCATTATCTCGCTACAGTGAATGTGTGTTGCGAGTGTACATGCTTCTAATAGATCGGGTTGTCTGCAAATACCTTTGCCTCTCAGATTTCTACTCTATAAAACAGAACAAAAATTAAGGAGGAGAGAGAGATTCCAGGCTTATTTCTGTTGCTTCATCTTGCTAGATTTTCCTGCCCATTGCAATTAGAAGCAGCTACGTGGATGGCTGTGTAATTACTAGCTTTGCTGTCAGGTCCAAGTACCCTTAGGGGCTGCAGTACTTGACTGGAGTTATTTGATGGTTGCCTTATTGTCCTAATTTAAGTGAAAGGCTTTTGGAAGAGTGCAAATACACTGGCTTCTTTTTCTTTTTAGTTGTGTGTTTTTGTTTTTTCCTCCTCTTCCATGCAGAAAAGCAAAAATTGCTATAAATTCTACCTTGGATTTTGTGGCAGTGGGTCAGGTGCTTAGCTGACAATGTGTTTGGCAAAGCTCTCTTGACTAAGCAGTGCTGCTGTGCTTGGCTGAGGATGTGTTGCTTTGCTTGTTCAGGGAATGGCACCTGCTTGCTCTATGGACCACTTGACTTTTGGCAGTAGGGAATGAAATATTTGCCACCTGATGCAGAGGCATTTCTTTTAACTGTGTCCTCACCTGCTCTTTGTTTCTGTATGATTTTAAGGTTTTGATTTTCATTTTAGGTGGAATGTGGAATTGATCTTGTGTTGAAGAGATGCTCTAGAAATACTTTTTATGGTTTTATGGAAATCGGTGGAGTTGTGAGTTTGTGTCTTTGTGCCTGAGAGGGAGTAGTTGGTGCCTCCTCCTGGGCAGTGAGGAGCGGCGAGGGAACTTGGAGACCATTATTTCGTTTGAACCCGGTATGTAACACCAGCAGAACAAATGCACTTTACTAACACTTGGTGAGACTTGCACTGGTATTTTGCAGAACCTGCAGATCTAAGTAATGCCAGAGATGCCAGAGAACCTTGGTCAATCTTTCTGTATGAAAAAAATGAGGATTGGCATGTTACTTTTGCCTGGAAAAGAGCTGTGTTGATATTGGAAACACGCTTTTTAAGTGGTTTGGCTTCCTTGAAACAAGCTGTTTGAGGAAAAAGAGCCATGGAGCTAACAAGCTGTTTTAACCATAGGCAGCTGTAGAACATATTTTGAGCCCAGCATGATTACTGGATATTATCCTGCTTTTTGTTGATGAGTCTGCCAATACTGCGATGCTTTAAAATTATTTGATTTGAAGTGTTTACACATAAATCCAAATCCCGAAAGTTATATGAAAGAATCACAATGTACAACATGGCTAAGAGTATTGTGCCATTGCTTTATAACTTTATTTTCTTGCGACTCCTATTGTCTGACCCAGCTATATCAGTAACGGAATGACAGAGTTAAAACTTGGCTCAGTCCTGTCTGTCTGGCAAGACTGTATTTTTTTTTTTTTAAGGCTAAATGCTTAGTTGTATTCTGAGTGCTTCCTCTCTACATTGTTTGTTTCGGTTAGGTAAATGATCCCGGGGGGATTATATCTTCAATACCTTGTATGGGCCAGCACAGAATCAGTCTGATTCTTTCAGCGTTATGTTGTGCTAGACCACACAAAGGCAGTAGTGCGTGCTGCTGTTCTTTAAAGTTGTTTGGATACGTACCATAGTGTTCCCTGCCTGTGTCACCGATGGGACTGTGTTAGAGGAACAAATTGCTGCTACATGTGGATGGCCCTGGTGTCCCTGGAGCTGCATTGTGAGAGTCAGAGTAATCGTGCAGGAACGCGGCTTTTAGTGTAAAATCACAGAGCCTGTGGTGGTTTGTTTGAGGGGGGAGGATGCTAAATAGCTACTAGCTGCCTAGTTTCTGGATGGGCTTTTTTTCTTTCCCCCCTCCCCTCCTCCTCCTCCTGTCTGGTATCGGTGGCTTGGAAAGGTATGACATCATTCTAGGAATTGTCCTAGAATAATTGTTGTTTGCCTGCTAAACTGCGGGATCAAAAGTGATGCAATCTTTGCTTCCTTCATAGCTGGTCTGTTAAATGGTTATATGTTGCATGTCTGGTTATCGGCCCCTCCCATGGGAAAATGCTGTGCACGTTTGAGTGATGTGCAGGAGCTTCGCTGGTCGCGGGTGGCTGTGTGAGCCCTGCGGTGCCAGGCGAGCGGTGAGCAGGGAATGTGTGACAGTGCGTCCCCTCCGTTAGCCCTCTCCCCTTGCTCTTTCTCCTGGCCCCGCACCTCTCGCCAAGGGCTCTCAGAAACTCTGCGCCTGTTCCAGGCCCTGCCCCGAAGCCGCCTGCCCCTGGGCCTCCAGCCTTATCTCTCTTTTCAGAGTCGCATTCCTGGTAGGTGGCGAGGGGGGCAGCGCTTTTCAAACTCAGCTTTCCTGTGCCGAGGGAGGCCCTGGCTTTTTTGTATCCCAGCTTCCTATTGTTGGAGACTGCAGGTTGTCCCCTCCCACATGCTGCTAGCTCTTTCCTCTTCCCTTAAATAAACTTTCCATACAAGTATTTCTCAGAGCAGTTACTTTAGCGCTGGGTCTTGTGTGAAGTTTTTCAACCTGCTCTGATTCCAACTTTTGATGCAGTTGCAATCTGGAATTCACACAGTAGGACGTGACTCCTGAAGGTAGGTCTTGCTCAGTTCAAAATTGGTGTTTTACTTCAGTGTCCCCACTGTGGTGACTGTTAATGTTTCTTTTGATTGAATCCAAGTTGTCACAAAAATTCTCTACTGTATATTTTACTAAGGAGTAGAAAATGCTACTTTTCATTGTGGATTGTCCTTGTCTTTAGGATGTAGAGAAAAAAAGAGTTTTTCACTTCATTAATATCCTTTTCAATAGTCCGACACTGCAGGCTGGTGCCGCGTGCATTTTAATTGTGTTCTGCTGCCTGTCTAATACTCGTCCTAAGCTGAAAGGTGCATCTGCTCCATCCGTGGCTTCTACTGACTGATAGTATCTATACTAAACCCAAAGATAAAGCTAGTCTGTATCTTTCCTCACCTTAATGTTTGTCAAACCTGGAATGGATTTTGGTAGTTCCCTCTCCCAGCTGTGCCTAGTCGGAGGCTCTCAAGACTGCTTTCTTTTTGTACTTTAGAAGTAGTTTTGCTTCCCTCTACTTGCTGTTCTTGAATTCTTTGAAAGGAAACTCAAAGTGAAATGAGGTATTTAATATATGTAGGCCTTTTTTTTTTCTTTGAATGTGTTGAATTTTTGGAGAGCAAAAACTTACTTTGGCTGCCTTCCTGATCTCCTTCCATAAAATGTATTGTTTCCAAAATAAATGGTAATTATTCTGTGAGTTTTGAAAGTCTGTGTGCCACTAATCCTATACTTTTCTCTGCTTCATCTTGACATGAAGTACATCTTTGGTTGAATTTATGGATTAAAAAGAAATATACTTTCATATGTTTGGTGATGGTAAACAAGCTGTGATTCCACAAAATGATAAATCCAGTTTTAGATTTTCTGTTAACATGGGAAAAATACCCTCAAACAGCTATGTACATTTCCACCACTTATAATTTTGTGTAATAAAACCAGACTCATTCCAATGTTTATTCCAATGTATTCCAAATGAAGAAATAACTTTTTTAGTAACTGTGGTGTGGCTATAGGCTGCCGCATGTATTGATTGTGCGTGACTGTGCTGGGGCAGGACTCAGGAAGGACGTCTGGGCCGATGCAACCCTGCACGCCTTGTTTGCTCCCCTTGTCCCAGCTCCAGTTTCTGCGGGAGCTAATCCATCCACAAAAGCCAGGGGGAAAAGGGCAGCCCCCTCCTCTCCGCCCAAGTGCTGGCTTTGCCCCTGGAATGGCGCTGGGAGCCTGAGGGAGGAGGGAGAGGGACACGGGGAGCTCCCTACATGGTGCTGGGGCCTTGGGGCCGACAGCATTTCCCCCTCGGAAACAGCCTCTCCTCCCACCCGTGGCATGGGCCTGATCGCGCCCTCCTGCTGCCTGGGCACAAAGGCTGCAGGAACTCGCACTTCTGATCCACGTTCAGTTGTGCTGTCGTGTGTGGGTTTCTTAATGTATTTTTATTTTTTATTCTACTTTATATTTATGAAAGCATTTGATTAGTATTTGTTCTTAGCACATTGTACTTTGTGGAAGGTGCAAAAGTCTTAAGACTTCACAGCCATCACTAATCAGTGTTCTTTTCCGTAACTGGCTGTTGGAATGTCTCCTTTTTCATTGCAGAACAGAAGAACAGTGTGCTGGATACACGGGGATCTTCTGTGTCCATTTGCAATGTAATGCTACCTAAAAGCTTCAGTCAGTATCTTGGTATTCTAGGTGCCTTACGAAAACAAAACAGTGTTTCCCGTGTAGAGAGTTCCCAGCCGAGGCCAGGGAAACGTGGTAAAGAGCCAGCGGAGCAAAGGAAAAGGCCGGTGGCGGCTGCCAGGTTGAACAAGGCTCTGGCCCACCTGCTGCTCGGCCCTCCCAGTGCTTGGCAGGAAAGCAAGGCTTTGCAAGAGGATTATCCTGCGATAGCTGTGCACACATTTTAGGTGTGTTTCCCTCCTCCCTCCGGGAGAGCACAGCAGAGCTTGCTTGAAAAAGCCTCGGATGGCTGGTGGTGCCTGGCATCAGCAACTGTGGTGGTGGATTTAATGCAGCCATTGAAAACAAATAAGATTAAGGCAGCCCTAAAGATGCTTAGAAGGGAGACCTAGGGAGAGAAAGCGGACCTCAAGAAGAGTATATATTAAAACGAGATGGTCAAAACAGCATATTGGAGAAAATAACGTACCTTTCTGAATAGACACAAATGGAGGAAAATTACTTTTTAAATAATGGTGAAGAAAGGATACTTTTAGTAGTTGAAGTGCAATGTGAGACAGCTGGGACAAATGCCTATGTAGGAATTTTTTTTTTTTTTTTTTTTTTCAGCATGACACAGAGTTTTCAACTCTGACAAGAACCAAGCAACATTAATCAGCCTGGGAGTTGTCACAGGTGTGAACTGTTATGCAAGGTTGCCCCTTCCAGAGAGCAGTGTGCCACAGCTAAGTCACTTCATCCATTTTCAGTTGCCTTATTTCAGGTTCTTATGTACTGGATCATAATGAGAGTCTTTTAACTGATATATTAGACTGTAAAGTTTCTAATGTGTGTGGTATGTAGGCAAATGTACATAATGTACGTAGGCAAAAAGAGAAAAGACGTCTGACACAGTACATTTTAGCTCAAGCTCAGAGACAAATTGTGTGTGTGTATATATATATACACATATATGTTATTTTTCCTTCTCCTTTGCAGGTCTTATAAGGAAATGGTAGATGTTATGGTGGTTAAGCAATGGATGGTAATAGTAACAGTGCGTCTTTTGGTATTGAGGGAAAATTTCATGCTGTGGTTTCTCAGCAAAACATTTGTTGTGATGTAATGTAGCGACTGAAAGTGTTAGTCATGGTGTGGTGTTTCTTCTTTGTAAGCAGAGTTGTACTGATTTTGCTTGTCAATGTGTCAGAATTCTTTAGTTTGAATGTGGGTTATTCTAAGGGAGGGGACTTTTTAAAAAGTTTTTTCTTTTGTTGGTGGTGTTTGTTTTTTGTCCTTTCCTGGTCTTTCTGCATGGATCTGCCCTTGTTTCTGTATCAAGCTCTGACCACGTTCTCCCTAGGTGCAGGAGCCGCAGCCAAACACGAGAGCTGTGTCTCACCGGCAGCTCTCTGTGAGCAGCGGGGTTGTCCGGGCAGTGCTGGGGAGAAGTAAGTTCTGTTGCAGGGGACTGGCAAGGACAGCACAGAAATATGCCTGTACACAGTGCCCCTGGAGCCAGCCATGCAACTGACCCACAGGCTGTGGGTGACCTAGTGGCCCCAAATGCCTATGTATTTTTTTGCTGTGCTTCACGCCTACTCAGGCCTCTCTCCGGCCTGCCACCTGCAGCAGCTCGTGGAGGTGGTTTTAGCATCCTTTAGCATCCTCGTTCCTCCCGAGGGGATGGTGGCCTGTGCATGTGCCTTCGGAGGCTCCATGGGGCGCAGCTGGGTCATACTCTTCAGAGCGGCGAGTGAGCGTGGGCACAGAGCTGCCCTCCTCTCTGGCCTGTGTCATTTCCCCAAAGCTCCTCTCTGCATCACCCTCCAAGCCCCATTCCCAAAACGCCCGTTTTAAGGAAGGCCAAACTGGGCTGGCTGCTTAGTTTTTCTGCAGAAAGGAGTGAAGAACTGGGTGCATCATGTGCCAGCCCGGGACTCGGCGTTGTGGCCTGCGCTGGTGGACAGAAGTGCGCTGCAGGCTACATAAACCTTTGTGCTAAACCTGGGAACGCTGACCGCGCGCACTGATGGAAGGCCTTGGGATTTGGCCGGAGGAGTGTTGTCTTGAGTTGCACATGTTGTTTTGCCCACTGGTGGAGGTTAGGTTGGGAGAGCTGCAGGAGTAACTGACTGCATGCGTGTCTGTAGAGCGCAGCCCTGCAGCAGTGTGGAAACGGTGGGACCGCTGCTGAGAGAAACTGAGTGAGTTCTCTCAAGTCAGTGTCCTTTTATCTGCAGCTCAAATCCTCTTGTCTGAAGTTGAGTAAGGCTGCTGCTTTCTCTGACTTCTGCAGTGGTGAAATTTGCAGTGTTTAAAAATTGTCATCAACTAGATACCTCGTAGCCCTATCAAGTCAGGCCTAGCTTTTGTGCATGCAGGCGTTTATAGAAAGCCTCAATCCTTTTCCCCTCTCGTTTCGTGTTTTTTTTTTTTTATCTGGTTCCATGAGGGTGCTTTCCTCTCCAAACATACGGGCTACTTAAATGTATTTATAACTTGTCTACACCTTTACAGAATTCTCTTTCAATTTCATATTTCATGTGGTTGTTTCAGTTTCAAAGACAGGAACTTTTTTGGGAACTACCTCTTTGCACTCATTTTTTTTTTTTCTGCCTCATGATCAATCTCCAAAAGAAGTGCAAATAATCCTTTCATGACATTTATCTCCTTTCCAGTGCTTTCTTTTTTTCTTTTTCAGTAAGGAGCTTCTGGTGCCACTCAGAAATGTCATTTCATCTCCAAGCAGAGAAAAAATAAATCGAAGCTGTTGACATGGTCTTTTTTTTTAACCCGAACACCCAGCTAGTCTGTTGAGCTTGCATTATGCAGCGCTTGCTCAGCTGCTGTGACCCGCTAGAGACAGAGGCTGCTTGTGCTTAACAAGAGTCTCTTTCATGCTCTGTGGGTCTCTCCAGGCCACAGCAGGACACAAAATAATCCCTTTTGCATTGAGTAGTTTCACAGTATTTCTCTAGTGAATATAAAATAAACTTTCTGAATGAAAGTGATAGGAGGATCTTCATAAACTTTTCTGGTTTTGATACAAGGTAATTGTATCATCACCTCTCCTTGTGCCCTGAGTAACAACTTTATTTCAGTAATATCCATGAAGACTGAGCAATGCTTTCATAGAATTAAGACTATATAATCTGTCCAGAAGGGGTTGTTTAAGGTTTTATAAACAATATGGAAGTACTATATGGATGTTATGGAAGGAGTTGCCTAGTGGTAGCATCTTCTAAGGTTTATATAAGAATTTTTCTTTGAAAAGTAAGCATCTAAAAATTATATGAGAAATATACCTACATAGAGTAGATTATTCTTTGTAAGGGCTTCTCAATGTAAGTAGAATTTCAGGTAGCATATATAACTGCATGTCCTGTTATGCAGGTGCTCTTTTTTCTGTATGTACACTCATGATTTATTTGATAAGTAGCTCTGAGTTCACATCTGTTTTTCTCCATGCATCCAGTTGTCATTATCTGTCCCTTAAAACACGGCAAGCTACGTGGAATGGACACTTATCTATGGGATCCTACATGGGACTGAGCTGTACCTGAGGACAGGGAGGGTCCCCAGCACCTAGGGCTGTCCCCAGGCTGCAGAAGTCCTAGAAGGGACCATGGCAGCGTTTTACAAATGCTTTTCTTGCTGGGACATACAGGATCAGTCTGCAATTTTGGTTGTAAAGTTTTGAAATTTGGTTATGACTGTCCGCTTCAAAAAAAAAAAAGATAAAAAATAGCCACCAGGTTGCACAGGGAATGTCTTCCTCTCTGATTTCCTTCAGTCCACAGGTCAGATATTTTCTTCTGATGGTCTCTCAGTTTTATAGAGAACAATAAAACAGGCTTTGATTCCGATGCCCCTGCTCGCCTACTCCAAATTGTTTGTAAGGTATAGATAGGATATTATGGTATGTTTTCCTGGCGTGTTTGCTTTATTCCTCCCATATGCTATTAGCCACAGCTGGAGACAGGATGTTTTGATTCAGGAAGCTTTTTCTTATGTTATGGTCAAATATTCTTCTTACTTAGGTTCTGAAGCTTTCAGTGGGATTTGCAGAAAAAAATTCTGCTATGTGCAAAGCCAAATCAAGCAAAAATGAGTTTCCCTGTTCATGTTAGTTATATTTATTCTCCAAACTAAATAATAATGATCTCAAACCTGAATTGAGATTAAGCGCTTATGCATGTGTGTGCACACTCGTGATTCTGTTGAAGTGTTATTTATAGCTATACAGCACAGATGACGGTTTAAAAAAAAAAGGCTGGTGTATGGGTTTATGTCCTTATGTAGAATTATAAGTCTATACGCCATTCTCAAGTACTGCAGGAGCAGTCTCTGCTTGTACCATGTCTCTTCAGCTATATGAGGCAGGAGACAATGATTTAGACATTTATTTGACCCCGCGACCCAGCATAGATGCCCTAAAGCACTTTTCATTCATTCTTTACATTGCCTGGACTGCTTCTGTGCAGGTTCCACTTCTCTGCTGTATCCTTGCACCCGGGCACGCTGCTAGTCTGGCAGGAGCACTGGTGTGAAGCCGTCTCAGCAGGTGGAGGGGAGGCCAGAGCCCTGTGGCTCTGCAGCCAACTGCCCTGTCCGACTGTGAGTTTTCTGTGCCCAGGGGTACCCCAAGGTCCACTGTGTGCTGGGGAAGCTGCCTTCTGTCCCTGTGTTCAACTCTGAGGTACTTAACACCATTGGAAGGACTCTATTTCCCACCCCTTGGCCATCCGTTTGGTAAAAGGCATTGCTGCTCTCCATGTGCCACTTCCTTTGCTCATTCTCAGCTGTCCTTCCTTTGAAGTGGAAGCCTGGGGTTGCTTGGTTTGTTTCCATGCCAAAATAAATGTGTACGCAGATGTTTGTGCATGAAAACATTCAGTTGTTTCAAACATTACTGTTCTGGTTAGTGAAATGGAGGTATAGGTGATGGTGTAATGTAAGCAGCGTATGATTGAGGAGCTGTTTGCTACTGACTTTTGCCTTAAGGAAGGAGAGGGGTGTGAAGATTGAAAGCAGACTGCGTAGTTATAACAAGGTAGCTGCCTCAGAAGAGGCTGAGAGCTTCTGAAAAATCTGTCATGTTGCTTAGCAGGGAGAGGGAGGAAAAAAAAGAAAGGAAGGTCAGGAAAAGGGTGGCAGCAAGATTTAAGAGTACTTAAACATTGTGTTGTTTAATACTACTGAATATTACTGAAAGCTTCCGGGTAGCTCATCTGTCATCATTGGCATAGAATTTGCAAGGCAAAGCAAGGAAACACTTGTTTTCATGGTCAGTAGTATTGCTGAAGAAGGGGGAGGTTGTTTGCTTGTGAATAGGACTCCATGGGAAGGAGGAGGAAGAATGAAAAAGGGAGCTTTGAAATCTTGTTGCTGTAACTGATAGCTGTAAAATGTAGAATTTTGCATTTGAAATGTTTGTTTATACCTGGAGATTGAATCAAATGCTGAATTCATCTAGGAGCTCTTCTTAGGAAAGCTTGGGTGAAAACTGAGAGACAAGTAGGGAGGTGGTTTGGGTGTTTACTGCTTCACAACTGCCCCTTTCGTGTCTGCTGTGGGAACGTTGAGTAGAAATTGCTTTTGAGCACTTGCATGGTGTTTGAGGCTGCCATGTTTTTCCTATTTATCCTAACTGCAAAAATTCAGTATGAAGTTGCATTACAAACTGGTTTCACCCCCTGTTTTTCTTTTTTTTTTTTTTTCTTCTCTTTATGAATTTTCAGCACCAAATCCAGTAGAGTAGAGGATTTTTAATACTTTCTTTGGAGAGTAAACTGAGATTTCTTGTAAAAGGTAATACAAAACTTCAGGATAACTGTTTCAGAAGTCCTCTTCCATCTAGGTGTTTTAAAATACTTGCCTTTATTATAATGTAAGGTTTTGATGTTTTTTGAATTCATTTCCATCTAGATAAACTCTTTCTGTAAAGTTCTTTCCACTCCAGTTATCAGAGGAAAGTTGCAGAGGTAATAAATGCTTCTGGCTACAGGTATTATGTTGGTATAACTGAAAGGTGAGCAAGCAGGTCCTGAAAGGCTTTGACCTGGGACGCCGACTCGCAGAGCTGCCAGCCTCCGATAACCTCCGCAGCTGAGAGAACCCACAATGCATGAGATCAGAGGTTATTAATACAGTGTTTTTGATATAAGTAAAGGTTTTATCTGGGGGAGTGAAGTGTGTTTTGGCGATAAGCGCTGCACACGGTAAATAATGTGGCCTTTGCATCTCTGGCCTGAGCTCGTGTCACTGCCTGGCGCCTCTCGCAGGAGCCTCCATTGTTCAGCTCCCCGGCACTATGTGCTCGTACGTGGCCCTTCCCAGTGAGAGGTACTTTGCTGCAGAAATTTCAACATCATCTCACAGGTTAAGTTGTTAGATTCGATCAGAAAAGGTTGTAATGCTATTCTTTCTTAGATGTTCAGAGCTGGATTTTTAATTATTATTTTTATTATAATCTACCTTTGACTGTCATGTATTAAAGCTCTGTGGTTTTTAATAGCTTTACCAGTTAATTGCGAGCCAGCTGGATGCTTTGGGTCCACATAACTGCATTATGAAAATCTGCTTGTTGCTCTCCTGCTTCTCTCTCTTGCAGCTATATGGGATAAGTGACATGCTTTTCCTCTATTTTGGGCAGAAGTCTATGTGCTGTTGAGCTTGAACAGGAGACAAGTGTTCATCAGCTGATTTACTGTTTTGGAGAAGGGCTGCTGAACTGACAGCTAAGCCTTTGCTAACCCTCAGAAGCATCTGCAGGCAGTTGGGAAGCATCCTAGAACGATTCCTTTGTAGCTGGAGTAGGTGGAAATTTCCAGCCACCATCACTAAACCTTCTGGAGTTCAAAACCAGTGGCTTTCTGCTTTTTTGTTTGTTTTGTTTACTGCTAGAGATACTCTCAAATGGTTTAGATTAGATAAATCTTGACAATATTTCATTAGACCTCTTGAGACAGAGTTCAGTTTCACATTCAGTTTTGTAAAATGTATGTGAGCGTTTGGATGAAGAAGTTAAAGAAATGCTGCCTGCTGTAAGGAATGAACAAACTCTCTGCAGCATGAGGCTCGGTGAGCTGCGCGCCTTGCAGAGCGTGGGTTCGGGTGGCTCTGCAGGGCTGGGCCTCCACACACCCTTTTTGACCTCAACAGTTAACAGGAACATAGTGATGTGTGTTTTATTTATTTTAATATTTATTCTTCATTTTTAAAAAAAAAAAAAAGGTACTTGGAGTTTCTCTGTGTGAACGCTGTAGAAACACTAAGCCTTTGCTCATTCTGAAATGCCAGTGTGGCCACTGCAGGGAGCTCTATTCCCCAGAAGCAGTTTGTCTCCTTCATGTCCTGCTTACAATTTATTATACTGGCTTGTAAGCTGTACAGATACAAGTGGTAACAATTGAAATTGCTGCAGTTTTAGTCAAGGACACGTGTTAGCCTGATTTACTCGCTGCTCTGCCTAATCCCTTCAGTATTTGCTTCTATTATCTTGAGACAGTCTCTGCTAGAAAGGGCCTTTGTGTCTCTTGTGAAACCTGAAGTATCTGTCAGGGCTTGTTGTACCTTATGCTGTAAAGGAGTCCAGCTGTAGATTTGGGGATTTCTTTTTTTCTCCTGTCTTCATTCCAGGATCATTCTGATATTAATTAGAAACTTTCAACCTGACATTTGGATAATGTTGCCTGTGGTAAGTGGAAACGTTTCCCTGATGTCTGAAAGACCCTTTATCCTAACATTGACCAGTACCGAGAGTGTTGGCTCATGTGGCTCTGAGGAGATCCCTGCATCATTGCTGCCCAAAGCTTTGCCATATCTTTCCAGCACTTCACCAATTAGGAATTGTGCTGTAGGAGAAGGAAAAATGGGTTAGAGTAGCGTGATCCTGTGGTAGACATCAGTGGAGTTGTCAAATACTGTAAAGTCAGATGAAAGAGGATGCAAGTATGTGGTATGGCAATGCTCTTCTTTCATTTAACACTCAGTTTCTGTTGTTTCTGGAGTCAAACCAGGTTTTTGTATTGGTCATCTAATTTTTGTCTTAATCTTGTGTTGTTTTGGGAGCTGCAGTTGCTATGATCAAACACTAAAATGCTGCAAAAGGCTGCAAAATGAGAAGCCTCATCAAGAATTAAGTTGGGGTTTTCTATGCAGAGCTTTTACCTTTTGTGTGTTCTTAATAGCGGAACTGTCTTGCAAGAATTTAAGATCAGAAATAGTACGTGAAAATGTTTTCTGCTCACTACGTTATACAGTTCTCTGAAGTCTGTGACATGTCATCAAAGTGTTACTGTGCCTTCACTTCAGGAAGTAAATCTGTTTAGCTTTGCAGTTGGGAGTGTTTAAAAACTAACACGATATTTGGGAGAAATGGCATGTTTGGGAAACGCCTGCTCTGCTGAAAGGCTTTTGCAGCAGTGCCCTCCTTGTTCCCTTACAAATTAGTGTCATTTCTTGGAATTGTATTTTGTGGGTTCATGTGTATGCTTTATAGAATTATATAATCATGTTTATTTTACAAACAGTATGGAAGTGTTAGCTTTTTCCTGCTGGTGGCTCTGTCAGAGGTGGTGAAGACCAAGCAGATTATTGTAATGATTGCTGCTTTTTACTTAGTTTGCTTTTTCCCCTCATTTTCTGCTATTCTTTTTATTTTTTTTTCTTATGGTGGAATAGAGAACCTAAGTGATTCTCATAATCCATAAGAATATTGTCTTACATATGTATATATCAAATTAGGATTCCTTTTTGTAACTCGTGTTTAATGTTGTTGTTTAGTACTTGATAAAGTGAAAAACTGATGTTTATTTCCAGGCATCTGTTTTTTTGTTGAAGACTGTTATTGACCAGAAAAAAAAAATATGTGTGTGTGTGTATATATAAATATATATATATATATATATAATGTGCTTATTCGCTTAATTCTGTGCAGGCAGTATAGCTAAATGAGGAAACTGTATTGTTCCTGAGCAAGAGCACAGAGAGTGGGCACTAAATTAGTTGATGCTGCCAGAGCTGAGCAGGCACAGGGGTGGTTGGAAGATTGCAGGGCCCTGCAGGGGCCCAAGCAGCCTGCAGTGACCTTTCTTTGATGATATGTAGAAGACTAAGCTCCCGAGTCTGATCACAAGACAGCAAAAGTCAGCAAACAAATTACTAACTTTGTGTTAACTGAGAGAGCTTGGCTTGAAAATATGCTTTAGAGACACTTTTGAAAGTAGAATCTTGTTCTGAATTTGAATATATAGTCCTGGTTCTGCTCTCACTTGTTCATCTTTGCCTTTGTTCTGGGTTGTTTTTTCTATATTTTCATAGATGGAGTGGAAAAGAGAAGAAATGGTGCCTGGATGAGGCCTTTTCTGTGAGTTACAGCCCAGCTCATTCCCAGTTGCCTTGTGCTCTGTCGCTGCACCTACTGCAAGCAGTGCTGCTTTACAGCAAGCCTTAAATTGCTGCTTGCAACTAAATTACCTCACACAGTATGTTTGGCTTGGTGTTCATTATGGGATTGAGCAAAGAGAGGGGGTTGAGGCTGAAGCTGCTTTGAAATGAATCCTGTGTACGTTCAGTGCTCAGGAATGTTGCATGACTGGCATGATAATGCTCTGTGTCTGCGTTGGAAAATTGTGTGTGGCGCACTGGGAACCGAGGAGAATATTCCTCTGTGGAGAGAGATTTGCCTGCCTCACAGCAATGCTGAGACTTCGTTAATACCTGCAGAATGAGTTTAATGGAAGTGCCAAAAAAAAAAAAAATCGCACTACAAGGGAATGGGTTCAGCTGCTATAGCACATTCTTAGATGTTGAGGAAATTCTGTCTAGGTTTTTACAGAAGATGGAGAATTTATAATTGTATAGAGGGTGAATAATGTGCCTTCACAAATACCCAGAATAGCTTTGCTTGGAGTAATTCCCAGAGGTGAATTTTGCTGGTTCCTGTGTTCTACCTGTATCGCTTTTGTAGTGTCTTCTTGTTGCAGTTGTTTCTGCAGAACAGAAATAGAATCTTCTTGCTTAGGCCAGTCTTGATAGGTGTTTTCAGCTGTTATTTTACCTGTCAATAATGGAACAATTCCAAGGGTCGTTGGGAATGAGAGAAATACTGTGTGATGGTCTATAAAGTGGAGACAGATGTGTACTCTTGCAAGAGCTTTCTTTTTTTTAATTTTGATGGAAATTCTTGGGGTTCCTGGTTTTTTTTTAGGACTCTTGGCACTATTCTCCACAAGTGGGTAGAAATGGCGTTTGTTAGATCAAATTTTCTTACTTTCTCTGTAAAATAAGGAAAAAAAGTGTATGATGAAGTTCACTTGTGATTGGAAGGGCAGTTTCTGTTGAGTTTTTCTTTTGGTTTCTTCCAAAGCATCGATGTCTTCTGGAAGACGTTGCACCTTCCCTGTACCTAGATTGAGTAGCTTTTGATACAGATGTACACCTTCTTTGGTTAAGAAATTTTGCAATGGATTTTATTCTGATGAGAGCTGTGAGCTTCTAAGTCAGTGGAGAATCCTGTAGCTTTCTCTTTGCATTCTTCCAAATTGGGAGCTGCTGCAAAATCTCAATTAAAAAATGGGCAATTAATATAGTGACATGTATTCACAAAATTCAAAGCATCCTATTATTTCTATAAGTAAGCAGATCTTGAAGAAATGAGTGCTGAAATTATGCTTTATACTTCAAGATTGCAAAGGATATATATGAAAAGTGGCATGAAGTTCATGTAAATATTGTTTGTGGGGTTTGGGGTGTGTTTGTTGTTTTGTGTTTTTGTAATTTGAATGCCGCCTTAACCCTTCCAACCTATTTCAGCCCTTCAACATACTTGTTCTCCGATTTCTGTTTTCTTTTCCCTGTTATTCTTTTTTTGGGCGGGGGAAGGTTTATAATTTTTGCTTTGTCTTGGAGATTCTGTGTATTGTGGGAGGTGAGGCAACACTGCTCTTGGCAGAACACCACAAAACCAAGAGAGTAATTAAATGACGCAAGCCTTTGATTATTTTTCTCTCTCAAGCTTTCTGGCGCGGCTGGGCATTCCAATTGCAAAAGAAGGAGCCGGAGAGGAAACTTGTGAAGACTGCACGCAGAACTGTATCGGGGACGCCTCGCCATTCTCAAGCTCTTCGCTCTCAAGCTGTGGAGCTCCTTCCCCTTCCCTGAGAAGAGAATGCCTTTTTCATCGTTCAAGACAGAAGTAACCGGACGGGAGACACAAAGGTTTTGTTTTGGGCTCAGTTTCCTTGCTTTCTCTCTCACTGGATTTTCTCTATCTTGTGCAAGAGGATTATAAAAAGGTTAGATAAGGTGCTTTTACTTTTTTTATTTGTTTTGGTAGTGGAGAGGGTCTAGGAGAGTGGAGGTAGCTGGGTTTTTTCCTTCTCCTTGGTCCAGGCTCTAGTGACTTGGCATTTCTTCCCTGAAGTCACTGCTTGTTTAGAAAAGGGAGCAACAGAATAACAGATGGACTTGTAAGACCATGGATTCCTTCCCTCCCAAATTTTTGTATGTGACTGCTTGTAAAGGAGGTTTTTGCACACACAAGCATCAGATGAAGAATAGCATCCTGGGCTGGATTTAAAAGAAACTGACTGCTTGTGTCCTGATGAAGGGATAAATTCCCTTTAAACTGCGATTGAAGGACAAGAGGAGGTTGTTCCTGGTTTCAACTTTAGTCAAAAGAAGGAAAGGCCTGAACCACTAAAAAACTCTGCCAGTCAAAACCTGTGTATTCTACAGCGAAAATTGGAAGATGTCTTGGAAAAGAAATTATTTTTCTGTCGGTCGGGGAAACGTGCAGGGCATGTTTACTCCACGAAACACCACCTCCATAGCCCCGAGTAAAGGTCTCAGCAATGAACCAGGACAGAACAGTTGCTTCCTGAACAGCGCGTTGCAGGTAAGAGCACAGAATGTCACACGCCCCTGTCATCTCTTTCTGCCTTTTGCAACATTTGCTTAAGTTCAAGCTATGCTACAACCAGGCTTCACTGCGTATGAGTGTGCAGGCCTAGATAGAATGAAGCTACATTTGGAAAAGCAGGTTAGTTGTGCTGCAGAATGAAGCTGAAATCCTGAGCTGCCTTGGTTGGAGTTAGGTTAAAGGAAAAGTGTCTACTTGTGTTACTGTGACTGATGGATATGGTGTATGGTGGGAGGTGGGGAGGGAAACAGCTTTTTTTTTTGCTGTTGTTGGATTTTCAGTTTTGCATGATGAAGTCGAGTGACAGTATCTGAATAGTCATCGTTTAATGTAGTTGCATTTTTTATGTACTGCTTGTGTGAACTTCTGTCAGCCAGAAATGAAAATATATCCATTTTAAATTTTAAAAAAAGTTTTAAAAAATACTAAAGCATTGTATGGCTCGCAATATGTCTACTGCCTAAAGTATATTTAATTTTTTATAAGCCAATCATGCCCAGGGGCTGATGATATCTATTCAAAGTGTGTTTTGTATATTCCAAACAATTTTCTAACTGCTGATGTGCAATTAAATTTGGATGAATGAGTCCTTACCTTTGATTAGAAGAAATGACACTTACTGTATTAAAACTTAGTGTAGAGCTATGGCTGTTGTGTTTATATGGTCGTCGAATATTCGGAGTGCCTCTCCTTTGGGTTTCAGTACTTCTGGCTGAAGGGTTTCAAGTCTGCTCTCCATTTCAGCTTCCTTCCCTGTCTGTGTCTTGTCTGATCAGCGCAGGCTGTGTCACTGTGAGCTCTCACCTAATTTCAGGCTTTGGGATAATCCTGTGTAGCAAATAACGCATACAGAGCACTAGTGACCCTGACTGGGATTAATATGCCGTGAAATACAGGACTGGGAACAAAGGGAACTTGGTGCAAGAAAAGTGGGGTTTCTGGTGATGTTTGCTGTTAATGACTTGTGAGTTGCAAGCTCTAATTACTGGCTAATGTTGAGTTATTGAGCCTTGGTCAGTACTGAGCAGAGCCTAGCACAACATACCTCATACGAAGGTGAAAGCAAAGGAACACGACTTCCAAGGAGCCATCTGTATTAGCTGCTTATTCATAAGGCTCAAGGAATAGGATGCCAAAGAGATTTGTGGTGAAATCTTATCATAAGAAATATATTTATGTTTTTCAATTTTTGACATTAAGCATTAGTCTGAGAGGTTCTTGACTGTTTGCTGCTCGTTGCTACTAAATATTTCTATAAACATTCATGGTAAACTCCGAAGTCAGTCACTTGGGAAAAAATGGGCTCTTTCCTAAATATATTATTTTTCTCTTCCTGTGCAGTGTGCAGTAGCTCTCAGGAATGCTCTGTACAGCTGAATGGTTCAAAGACTCATATTGCCTCATAGACCCTTAAGTACAGACAGAGCTTGGGCATAAACATTACCCTGACAATTTTGAAGTTTGGGGAAAAAAGTTCGTTTACTTCACTGGATACACAGTAGTACATGTAGGGTTTTTTTAATGCAACTTTAAGAAATATCTGTGCTCTGCATTTCACTAGTTAACAAACTGCTACAGATGGAAACAGTTTGCAAGGCAAGTGCAAATGTTTTTCAGAATGCTTTTTTTCTAGCTAGTTGTTAGGGACAAATTAATGAGAAATGAAGTGTCCAGGCCCTCTGTTTATGCAACAGCAGCGTACAGCGGGAGAGATGCTGGGCTGAACGTTGCAGATCTCTCTGGAACCTGGCACAGGGCGATTTAGGTCAGGCCTTCTTTCAGTGCAAGTTTCTGCCTTCCCAAAATCTGGGCTCCCAAGGCTGGACTTACAGGAGAGCCCAGTTATTGTTGGTTGAAGCTGAATTATGTAGCAGTAATGGTATATAGATGAAATAGCTGGTTGTGAAACGCCTCAGAGGTCGGTAATATCGTTATAGATGAAGCTACGTTTTTTATGCATGAAGCTATAGATGAAGTTAGATAACTTGCTGAGGTTGCACCGTGGTAAAGCTAGGAAGAGAACGTGGTGCTGTGAGAGGCAGCTTTGCCCATAGCTCTTGCTCTAAAAGCTGCCTTGCTTTTTGGCGCGATGATCCTTACCACAGTACCCATCCTGAGAGGAAAGCCTCCAGGCTGGCTCTAGGCAGGCACCTGCCACTGCACAGGCTGTGTAAATGGACTTCTGCAGTACGGACATAGTGGGTTTTAGGAGTTCCCTGACTGACCTGCAAGTGCTTGTCAAGCTGTAGGGGCTGCTGCCCCTCATCGCTGCCTGCTCTGCAGGCTGCCAGCGAGGAGGCCATGAGCCAGTGAGGAGGCCTGTGCTCTGGCTGCCCATTGGTGCCTGTGACACAAGTGTTCAGGCTCATGATGTGGCCACATGGCCCCTCGTCCGCACCATGCCATTACGTAAAAGACAGGCTTTATTAAGGGTGGCTGCATTGACATTAATGTGCTTTGTAGCTTTAATCAAAGGTGTATGCAATGTTTTATTCTCTGTATTCATAAAATAAGCCGTACTTCTTTTTGTGTTGCAGGTTCTCTGGCACCTGGACATTTTTCGACGCAGTTTCCGACAGATCACAACACACAAATGTATGGGTGATTCTTGCATCTTCTGTGCTCTCAAGGTAAAAGACCTCTTGAGAATAAATCAAAAATAAACAGAAAAGATTGAACAAACAGAAATGCTTAATTAACTTCTGTAATTAATTAAACTTGCATCTGGAAATTGGTGAGAGAAAAGGTAAATCTGATTATATATAAACAGCAGACCTGCATAAGATAGTGCCACTTTGCATGATCCATCTAATGGTTTATGAAAGTGTCCTGTATGCAAAACTTCAGATAAATTGAGTCTCCTCAGCTGAGTTTGGATCACTGTGAGCCTCTGCGTTGTCAGAAAGATTAGTTTGACCAGTAAAACATCAGTTTTCTTTGTTTCTGATCTTTATTATTATTGTTTGTTGCTTTATAAATATTATTCTATATACAGTCAATATGCTCTTCAGGTTTTACCTTCACTTAAGAGGCACTTTTAATGTCAGCATAATGTCAAATTTAAGCCTTTCTGCTCAGAACTGTTGATGATGTAAGGCTAGGAGGTATTTAGCACTGTAAATATTGATGTTTGCATTAAATAGATAGCTCTTTGTGGCATCTCTTTTAGAGAATGCCAACTCTCTTTTAAGATACACTGTCAAGGAGATTGCCGAGATAGAGACAGACGTTAGTTCACCTCTGATTCTAGGTACTGAATGAACTGTGCAATCCTACATCTTCATTTGTATTCTTCCAGTAATTTTGAGTGCCTAGGAATTTTTTGTGCCTTCCTCTTTAAATTCTTCTTGCAACCCCCCAGCACCACCTCATCTTGTGGGAGAGTGAGTTGTGACCCAAAGCTGCTGAAAATACTGTCTTTAATCTACCTGAGCACTGATTTTTCTCTCTGAAATTGGAACTGAGGCATTTTCTTTGATCACAAGCAGGTTGTAAAATCTAAGCAAAATATTTAAATGTGTTGTGGGAGAATTTATTGTGCTATGCATTCTATGTGCAGTAATAAAAAAGACGGACAGCATATTTTATAAGTATGGCAAAATAAAAAGGGAGAGTGCAAGGATTAAATTAACATCTGAAGACAGTATTTATAGTATACTAGCTGTCTTCCTACTCTTAAGTGACTTTAAGGTATTCTGGCAGAGACAGACTCGAAATGAGAGTTTTCTAGTGAGCATTTGGACTGTCATTGAGGGCTTTTCCCTTGCAAAAGAACAACAAAGACAAGGTTTAAAATGTGAAAGAAGAAGAAATTTCCTTCTAAAGAGCAAGCTGTGTGAGGACTTATCTGTTGAAATAATGAGACAGGGTGGTTTTTTACAGCAGTATTGCCAGAATTGCTTGTTAAAGTAGTTTAGGAGTAAGATAATATAGCCTAAATGTGAAATACATCTATACAGAAAAAAAGAAAGATGGAACATAAAGTATTTCCTTTTTTTCCTTCTAGGGAAGTGGCATGACTTAGATGTGATCTCATCTGAGTTCATTCAGTTCAGTGAGGTAAATGAGTTGAGACTCTTAGGTCATGACTTTGGCTATCACAGCGTGATTGGGGCCATTATTTGGTAAGAAGAGAACAGAGAGAAAAGGAGTTGGAAAATTACTGTGAAAATAAATTTGGGCTATTTTGGGGTTTGTAACCTATCAGCAAGATGTGCCAAGAAGATACCAGGAGGTTAGACAGGTCCTGCCATTTGGTTGGATTCTGAGTTGTAAGGTTTTAGTAATAAGGTAAGAGTTGAAAGCTTGTTTTGAGTGCCAGCATTTAAAAGGGACAGCAGAGGGAGAGGAAGAATGGAGGGAAGAAAAAGGAAGAGGATGACACTTTGTGGAAATAGTACTGAAAGACAGACTGGGTAAAGATGTATCTGGATTAGCAGTACTAGAATGGAAGGGGAAAGCACTGCAAATTGACTAGGGGATGTCAGGATCTCTGGAGCAGGGGCATTAAAAGCACACATTGGGTCAAGGAAGATATTTGATTTGGTTAATAAAATCATGGCTTTTGGTGTCTTGGCAAAGTGTACAATATGTTATTTTAAACTTGTAAGTGACAGGTAGAGTGGCAGAATTCACAAATTGTGTGCCTGCAGCCATATGTTCACTTCTAAATTATGCAGCACTTGAAAAATTGCTCTGTCCTCTTGCTCCCATGGATCTGTGAGGGATTTTTTGTTTGTTTGTTTTTTGGTTTCTAACAGAAGTTCTTCCTAATGCTGTGGTTAGCCCAAAGGTGCCACAGTCCGTGTTTTCCAGCAAAGCCATTGCATCGCACCAGATGTCTCAGTTCTTTTGCGTAGCTCAGAAAACTTGCATCTAGTTGTGTGCAGAATTCCTATAGCTTGCAAAACTAAGTGTGCAATAAAACTGTCTCAGTTAATGTATAAACAAATGGAGAAGTTTCTTGAGAAGTGTTTCTGAATGTGGGCAGTAACCAGTACTTGACAAAATAAATAAGTCGAGACAGGCTTTAATCCAAGCCATAAATGCTGGTATTTTCACTATCTGCAGTCTGTTCTTCATGGGAAATTTCAGCATGTTTGGTCCAAGTTTATTCCGGAACCTCCAGAAAGTTTTCAGATAGGTATTCTTAATTTATGTAAGAGCAAAAAATGGGTAGAAAACTTTGTTAGAAGTTGTAGGGCTGCTTCAATCCCAATTTCTTCATGCTTGTTAACTTCAGATAAAGCACCTCACAGTTCTAGGTTTTTCTCTGTCTGACGCAGTGACAAATTTCAGCCTGTACAGCCTGTACCAGTTGTCCTGCCAGGGGAGTATCTAGCTTAGCCTCTCAGCCTTGGACCACGTCTTTTTAAACATGCCTTTTCTCGAGCAGAGAGCCTTCGGCTTGGCTAGGGCAAGGGAGAAAACTTGCCTGGAGCTCGTGGGAACCCAAGACTCCAGAGCACTTCACCAAGCCGAAAACTCCCATAGACAGCACAAAACTACCTTTGTGTGCTGTCACCCTGTCCAAGGTGCCTGTCTAGACCAAGCAAAAGTGAAGTAGGACGAGTTTAAGCTTCTTTGAATCCTTCCAGCATGTTGAGACCCTAGCTTAGCTTGCAGAATGGCAGTGCTCAGGGTGAAGAGTCTGTATCTAACTCCCCCAGGTTTCTCTCACAGGTGTCCCCAGAGGAGACCTTCTCTTCCCATTTACTTTAGAGGAAGATCTTCACTAGACTAGATTTAACCTTTGCCAGCAGCACTCAAAGAGGGTTTTTTTCCATGCTTACTTGGCTTGCTGCAACAGTTTCTAGGAATTCTGATATCATACTCGGTATTTGCTGTAAATGTTAACTAGCTCTGTAAATACTATATAAAGAGCATTTATAGTTTTGAGTTGCTTTTGGTTATAAAAAGAGAGATCACGGGGCGGTTGAGTAATGCATCTAATACTAAATCAAATATCAGTGAAAATACTTGTGGCAAAAATTTCTGAAGCCAAGTAGTTTTAATGCTGGCCATCTTACCTGGCCATGTTCATTTGGCTATAGACTGAACCTTGAAATCGTTCCAGACATGTTTGTTGCCTATTCTGAAGGAATTTTTTATGAACACCTATAAAAAGACAAGGAAAAACTACAAACTTGGTATGGGAATTCCAAGCACTGTTCCTTAAAGAGTTGTGGCATTATTCACCTAATTTTTTTTCCCGTGTACCAGCTGTCTTTAGTACTCTGTGGTATGCCTGGAATAACACCTGAAACAGCTTTTTGATTTATTATTAATGTTGAAGTCTACTGTTTTATTATTTTCATTTTCTAGAGCTTGACTTTACTTTGGTGTTTGTTTACCACAGCTGGAAGGGGGGCAGGAAGGGGGAAATCCGTCCACTGTACTGAGCTTGCCACGGAGAGTTTGTTCTCCTTCCAGGGATTGTACTTGGAGCTCTGTAGTGCCAGGATATAGGACAGAGTGTGTGTTGTTGTTCACAGAGAAGAATGCTCTATTGATTGATTAAGTCCAATAAGGCTGTTCTTTTTGCAGTTTTGTCATGTGCAACAAAGGCAGGAAGAATGTGAATTTTATGTGTAGAAATGATGATGTTTTCTGAGGTGAAAACTGAGAACAACAGGTTATTGGAATGCTTTAAAGAATAGGAATGACTCTTAATTCATGATTCTCATTACACACTTATTTGAAATGGACAGATCTGTTATGAAAAGTTTGTGAAATGAGTGAAAGAATAAGTAATAGGTGGTTAATTGCAAAAATATCATGCTTGTATCTTTTGCTCTTTTCAACTCAGGGTGAGTACTTCAGGATAAAATAGTAAAACTGTTTCTGCTCAGAAAAAAATTTTTTTTTTGTTTTGTTTTTTCTATTTTTTTTCCACTGAGTGCAATTAGCTGCCTAACAAATGTGGACCGAAATGTCTGTGAGAGAAAATGCAACGAAAAGAAAGTCTATGAAAGAAAGGAATAAATAGAGTATCTAGATTTGCTCCTAATCAGACTGGGAGATTCAGCAAGGATTGTAAAGGCACAAAAGCATATAAGACCAGAAGTATTTGGGCCCTGGAAGGCAAATATAACATGAGCAAATCAGAGGGTGAAATGTGAGTTAGTGGAAGTATTATGGGTGGAAGCTGGTTGGATGGCACAAAAATGATCTTAGCAGAGAGATTTTTTTTTGTTTAGTTTTGAAACACATTCTTAAACTGCATCAGAAGAGGAGAGCATGATCTTCTGGATGGAAGATAAGGTTCTGTAGACAGGAGGGTAAAAAAGTTGGGTGGATGTAGTGGCGTAAGATGAACATGCTTGTCAAGTCACAGATTAAATTTTTTTTAAAAAAAAAAAAAAAAAAGGTCCTGTCCCAGCTGAGAAAAATGTTAGTATGTTAACCTGTGAGACACAGATGAGAATTAGTTGTGTTAGTATTTGTAACCTGTGCTAAAATTAAGAAGCTTTGAAACAGATACTGCTAAAGCTTTTTGGATAAATGAGTTTCTATGAGGAAAAGCCTTCATGGTGCTAGAGCGGCTGCAGTTCCAGCAGGAGCTCCTGTGCAATGCTGGAAGAGGGGGAAATAGTCCTCAGAAAACTGCCAGGGAAGAACTCAACCTTCCAGTATATAGACACTGATCTAATTTGGGAGTTGTTGTCTTGCCTGTTGTCTTCAGCCATCCATTTGTTCTCATGCCAGCCGGCTTCTACATGCTTGATTAAGGAGTCATATGTGCATATGAGCAAGTCTGAGGTTTGTTCCATCAGGCTGGTTAGATACATGTTACAGCTCTCAGTTTATTCCAAATAATTGAGCGTCTCTTCCCTAGAGAGACAGGGGATTGCAAACACAGAGATCAATTTGGAGCAGATACTGTATTATGAGGGCATTCAGAGATATTTGGACTTGCAAATATTTTGAAATGTAAAGACAAAAACATAGATTGCTCAAATTACCACAGATGCTAATTACGAACTTCATCCTCTGAACAAATGAAGTGCAACTCATTTTGTGTTAAGAAGGTGTTGTCTCAAACCTCATGTTGTGTTCTGAAGATTTAGAAAGTTTTTATTGGTTTGTGCACTTCCCAAACTAGAGATCTTGGCAGGGGTGAAGAGCCCTGAATCTGAACGACCTTGGTTTGCTGTGTCAGAAGCCCAAACATGTAGTATATAGAACAAGAAGATTTCAGTTAGAAATTAGGANAAAAAAAAAAAAAAAAAAAAAAAAAAAAAAAAAAGGCCCACTGATCTGAACAGTAATAAACAAGTGATCTCTTGGAATGGATTGCCTGGGATGGTTAAGGAATTTCCGGATTTGGACGCCTCACAGAACATGTTGGCATAAGATCAACTATGTAAGTATAGTTGATTTTGACTTAGTATGTGGGGATTGACTAGGTGGCCTTGTTTGTAACTTATATTTCTATTAAAGATTGCTGGTGTGTCTAATTCTGCCGGATGTGCTACCTCTTTCAGACCTTTTAAGATCTGCAGTGAAGGAGATTGGGAGGGAGATAGGCTTCTTTATGGAGCCCAGGAATGCAGCCTGGCTGGAAGGCATCCTTCCTCTCTGAAAAGTCCTTGCTCATGCTGTTCCTGTCTTGACTTGCTGAGCTACTGACATGCTGAGAACAGGTCATCCATGCAGAAATCTGTAGTGCTGCTACTAATTCGATGTTAGTAATTGGTCAGAGTTCCTGTTAAGCCAGTATCTTTATTTTTTCTCACTTTCTTTTGGTTATTGAAAACTGATAGAATAGAAAAGGTTTGGTTTTTTGGACTCCTAGCAGTGTCTCTTTAAGTTTTTGCTGTTGTGAAGCATTCATTTGAGCTAGGCTGTACTCCTTTAGAGACAACACTAACGTTGTGAATGCATTAATGGGGTTTCTCCCGATCTTAAAATTCTGCAGAGAAGCTTTTTAAAGAGAATGAAGTTCAAATGTTTCAACTGTAAATTCTCCTTAATCTCATTCCTTCAATTCTCATTAAGTTCCAGAAACCCTTGGAAAACAGGTGCCATGAAAACCCTCCTGGGGCAGAAGCAGCAGTGCTTTCCTGGGCTGCTCCCAGCTGGCTTTCAGACCTGTGCATGCAACAAATGTTAGTGATTAACAGTGTAGCTTGAGGGCAAGATCTGAAATTAAGGAGAGAGATTCAACTTAGATAACTTAAAATGATGAAACTGCAGGAAATGCCCCACCTTACTCTCAAGGCAGAGGGACAAGATAGACTTGTTCTGAAATAAAGGTGAGCAAAAAAACCTATCCTGAAATTTGGATTTAGGATAATTATGAACAGCATTATTTTTGATCATTTTTGTGTACCTGTAAGTGTTTGTATGGGTAAATAAAGAGCTAGGTAGTAACTGAGGAGAGCAGCATTGTATGAACTTAATGAAGCACGAGATTTATCGCACTGCAGTTTTCTTTTTTTAATTAATACTTTCTCCATCATCATTTGATACAATAATAAATACACTAATAGAATTGCTGTGGTATTTAACACAGTGGGCCCTCACCCAGGAATGAGCACCATAAGCACAACCATGCTGCAAGTGAAAACAACACTAAAAAGGAATGGGCATTTTGTGTGTGCTACCTGATGTGTCAGCACTATAAATTGGACCATTCCTACAGGCAGAACGTGAGCAGACGCTGAGGTTGGTTTGTTGGCTCTGTAATGACAACTCTTCTGCATTTTTCTGCTTCTTCAAAGCTGCTATTTGACAAACTTTCACTCAGTTTGTCTACTCATTTCCTGATTAAAGAAACAAATAAGAATAGTTAAAGGAGAAGATTGATTATTTCCAGTGACTACCAATTCTAGGAATGCTAGTGAGAAGCTGTGTATAATTAAAGCAAGAAGTGATGGAGATGAATGTCAGCACAGATTCTCTTCATAAAGTGGGAAGAAAACCAAACCAGTAAAGCAGTTTGAGACCAGCTTTCTCCTTCTTGCGAGCCTAATTTAGAATGCAGAAAAGCCAAGTGCTGTGTAGTTGATGATGATAAATTTTTTTTTCTTTTGCAACAAGAATGGAGTTTTCCCCATTCTTTGGGGGTGGCGTGAAGAAAGTTTTAAAGGATGAGGTAAACAGAATTAGAGATGGACTGCAATGAAGATAGTTGCTCCTCATGAAATGAGGTAGAAAATAGAATAGAATGGTAGGGAGGACAGTATGGACTTGTATGAAAATAAGGACCAGAAGTTTTTAACTAAACCTAAGAACTTGCATACAGAGTTACGTTGCAGTCATTGTAGGAAGACGGAATGAAAATTAAGAAGGTAAATAACTTTATTCAAAAGATCTTTTTCCTATGTATTTCTGTCAGAAAGCAGGTTTAAATCAGTTTGGAATATGTACTGAACTGGCATGCATATCACCTGTGTGTCTAGGTGGTATGTATCTGTGTAGAAAAACTGTTCCTTACAAATGAGTACCCAGATAATCAGCGAGTTAGAGGCGTGAAATTGCAGGCTCATGGCAACAAAACAGCTGGCCATATGTAGGAGGTACTGTTCACGGTTAGCAGTTTTTGCTGGCGTGCTGACTGAGACACCATATGATTCTTGGACTGAATGGATGATAAACACATGAAATATTGCAAAGCAGCAAGTGGCTGCTAAAGACTAAGAAGTCTGGGAAGAGTGAACTGGAAGAGGAAAGAATACATGTGCAAGAATGCGACTGGAGTGGAAGTGAAAACATGGTCTGAGAGTGGAAGATAGGAGTAATAAATGAGGAATGTTTTGGTGTCCATTGCATGTACTTCAGGAATTGAATCTGGGGGAATACCCAAGGGTGATAACATAGAGAAACTTACTCTAAACTCCGCACCATCTCTTCCTTGGTTGTGTCCCCTTTGAAAGGAAAAGAAGGAAAACACCATGAAGAGGGTATCATTTCAAGTGAGGATCGTTAAGAATTTTTTCTTGTATTCCCTGTACAAGAAAGATATCTTAATGTGCTGCTTGATGAAAATGAGTGATGGATTGCTGGCTTGCTTTCAGATTATTAGTGTGTTGTGTGTGGGGAAAATAGAGTAAATAAACTTCTTTAATCTTTTTCTAATAGGGTATTTTTAACCAGTTCCAGTGCAGCAGTGAAAAGGTATTGCCTTCTGATGCCCTACGAACTGCTCTTGCAAAAACATTTCAGGATGAGCAACGCTTCCAGCTGGGCATCATGGATGATGCTGCTGAGTGTTTTGTGAGTATAATTGAAAGATGATCTGACAGGCAGAGGTTCAAACTCCACTAGACAGTTTTTCTTTGTTTTGAGAGCTGTCACTAGTGAATTAGAAGTGAAAATACCAGTCTTACACATTTTTCAGCTAAGTCTTTGCAAAAATGCTGCTTGCAGTCTCACATGTAGTTAGGAATTTTTTGTGTGTGTATATATATATAAATATAAAGTAGCATGCTTTGCAGAATTCTGATATGATGTGTGACAGTGAAAGCTCACAAGCATATTATGCCCTTGAAGAATCTTTTATTTACCTACCTATTTTGACATTTGTACTACACAGGAACCACACATAGGAAGACACTTCCCACCTATCTAGGAGCTCCTGTCATTACAGTTCTGTCAAACATTTGCATGCAGCCCAGCACATGAACAGAGCTCTCTGTGCAGTAGAGTATGGGAACACCTGGTTTAGTTTGGTTTCTAGAATGCTGATCCAAATGGTCTGTCTTATACAACTGTGAGGGGGGTCTCCACAAGCATGTTTGTGTTGGGTTAGCCATGGTGGCTCCATCACAGTTAAAACTGATAGACAAGATTTTTTTTTTTTGTGCTTAAGCTTCAAGGCAGAGATAATTCAATAGCTTTTCACTTAGTTAACCTTTTTGGCTCCAGAGGCAGAGATTTATTTCAAATAGTAGAAAAAGAGCTTAAATTTTAAAGTTCAAATAAAATTGTATTGGGACAGAGCTATTTTGCCTAATAATTAATCTTGACATGATTATTTCAGCCCTAGGAACCATCTGGTTAGCTCAAGCTGGTAATGAAAAATCTCCTGCTGGAAGAGGTAGCAGTCGACTTCTGGCACCCTCAGATATATTTTGGCAACCATGGGAGGAAGGGAGAGAAAGGAGGTTACTTAGAACAAGAACTTCTGGGAACGCAAAAGCAGATAGAATTGTCTGGAAAAAAAATCTAGAAAATGTTTAACGCTTTTGTTTCTTGCAGAATATGATCTGCTTCTTCATTTGTTAAGTGTCCCCGGATTCTCTTGTTAGAATATAGGTTACTTACAATATTTTAAAGACCTAGATAGAATATATAGAGAGAAACTGATTGGTGTTTGTATCAAGGAGGAAGAATTAGGCAGTTGACTGCAAGCTAGTGGCAGCCTGCAGTTCTTAACACTGTGGAACTGCAATGCCTGTTGTACTTTGTTAAACCAATTGATACTGAAGAATTCCTGATAGAGTCTTCTGCTGTGCTGTTAAAGAGAATACTTGATTACTTGGTGTAGCATTTCAAATCAGAGAGATGGTAGACATTTTATATCAAAGAAATACCACCTTATTTGGTTCCTTAGCAACTCTCAGAATTGCAAGAGCATTATGTCTTTGTAAATAACAGTGGCATATTATTTGTTGCACCTGAGATGCTCTTGTGATTTATAATTAACTCTTGTCTATGTTTCAATTGATTTTAATTCTTTTTTCACTTTTTCTTCTCTCTTGGGCTAGGAAAACCTGTTAATGCGAATTCACTTCCACATTGCAGATGAGACAAAGGAAGATATTTGCACTGCCCCACATTGTGTTTCCCATCAGAAGTTTGCAATTACTTTGTTTGAACAGGTGAGGTAATAGTATCTGCTTTTTGCATATCACCAATTCTCAGTTTCAAATTTTCATTCCTAAGATGTGTTATCATGATTGAAAAAAAAAAAAAAATCAGAAGTTGTGTTGTGGAAATACCCGTTTAACCTTGTCGATACATTGCTTTTTCTTTAGTGTGTTTGCACTAGCTGTGGTGCCACCTCTGACCCACTGCCTTTCATCCAGATGGTACATTACATCTCTACAACCTCACTTTGGTGAGTTCAGTTTTTTGCAGGAAAGATAGCGTGCCCTTCTACTGACATTCACAAGATTCAGCGTCAAAAACATGGTTTGTTCATAGCTGATGGAAGATTGGTAGCTATGAGAGACAGCATGAGGCTTTAGTAGAGGAGAAGATACCAGATTAGCATGGGTTAGTGTTGATATTTCTGAAACTGTTTAACTATGATGGCAAGGATTTAAAAAGATTTTTAATAGCAGCTTTGGTGAGTTGAGAAGCAAGATAGGAAAAGAAAAAAATACACAGAGTAGTTTATGCTGGAGGATCCTTTGGTGGACATCTGATCTGTCCTGCTTCTCAAAGAAGGGCCAACTACAAAGCTAGATCAGTGTGTTTAGGGTTTCGTCCATTGAAGTTTTCAAAACCTATGAAGATGGAGATTCCATCACCTGGACTACCTGTTCTAGTGTTCAGCCACTCTGCCCTTATATCCAGTGTTTCCCTTCCCTCAGCTTTTGACTATGACCTCTCTCCTCCGCTCTCATTTACCCTCTACGAAGAGTCTGTCACTATCTCTCTATAACCTCCATTCTTTAGCAGAAGACAGCAGCTAGGTCTCCTCTAGGCTGCTTTTCTACAGCTTTAAACAAACCTATTTTCTTAAGCCTTTCCTTGCAAGTCATCTGCACCATCTGCATGACCATCTTACTGACCTTGTTCTAGTTATCCATATCTCTCCTGAACTGAAAAGGAGGTGGAGAGGTACAAAACTTGTCAAAATAATCTAAATGAGTGAGCAGAGTAGTAATCACTCCCTCAACCTGTGTGCTAAAGCGTTTTGTGTTTGATTAATGCTCATCACTGTGAGCGCACGTGGCAGAGTTGGATCTCACATGTTGGCCACCAGGTTGAGAAATTGCTCTTAGACATTGAGTTCTCAGCCTAGTACTTTTGCACCGAGTGTGTTCTGTTCTAAATGCAAGACTCTGTATTTTCCTTTACTGATCTTGAGATCCCAAGAGCCTATTTCTCCAGCCTGACACAGTCCTGAATAGCAGCCCTGCCCTGCAGCTTGTTGACTGCACCCTCTAGTTTGGTGGCCCTAGCCATGTAGTAGCTCTGCCTTCATTCTAGAGGAGAGAAGTACATCTCCCTCTCAGTAGATGTCCATTTAAAAACCGTCTAAACCTGATAAAGGCAGAAATCAGCAGTTTGCTTCTTTTTTGAAGTTGAAAGGTTTTGAAGGTGAAAAATTCTCTTTGTTTTCCTAGGTAAGAGGCATGTAGTTGCAGAGTTGAAAAAGGTTGTCTTGGAAACTGCTAGTTGCTCTTCTCTTGCAAATCAGTCACCAATGTACCACTTGACCAGTGTGAAGAGCGTGACTCCGTAAGCCCAGGTTGCATTCACCCTTGTGGCTGCCGCCTGAGAGTCCATCTTGTTCTGGTCTCTCTTTAGGTTATCACGAGACCTGATACATCAGAATATTCTTTAGTAGAAGAGCAGGAAAGTAGTGATGAAAGCTGATGTTTGAACAGTTTTATATTATGCATTTTAAGCTTCACTGTCATGAAATTTAGATGAAACTTAAGTATTCTTACTAGATGTATTTTTTTTTGTATTTTTTTATTTCATTGTTAGATTTTGTTATTAAACTTAATTTTTCCATGCTTTCTCTGTATTGAAGCAATCAAGCTATATGTATGTTAGAGAGACGTGAGAAACCCACTCCAGATATGTTTGGAGAGCTGTTACAGAATGCCAGCACTATGGGAGACTTACGAAACTGTCCGGTTAGTACGCCTGGTTTTCTTACAGAAGGGAAGAGAAAAAAAGGAAAAAAGGTTATATCAATGTATACTTGTCACTTATGAGTAATTTCAAAAGTTAGCAATTTTAAAAGGGGTCAATAAGATAGTTTTATTTGGCTTTGCATTGTTTACATAGGGTGAATTTACTTTTCTTTTTTTCTTAGATAGACTAGTGTTTAAGTGTGAAATAATCAGCTCATTTCTTTTTTGAAAGCCTTTTTTTAATTTTTATTGCCTTTTTTTTTTTTTTTTTTCTCTCCCTTGAAGCTTAGCTAAAAGTGGCCTAAAAGTCCTACAGGAGAGACAAGGCTTTCAATCAGGATGACATATTCCTTCTGTCTTGCAGAATATGCTAGCTAGCCAGCAGCAGCAAAGGAGAAGGGAAATTTAAAGTGAGAGTGGTTTGGGTTTTTTTGAGGTAATCCACAAGACTGCTTGTGCCTCAAATGGTACTAGTAAAATATATGAATATAGACATTTTATTATTAAAAGCTGATGTCTGAATTTAAACAGACTCCCCTCACCTTGTAGTTTACAAACTTGAGGGGTTTTTTTTTTTTTTTCTCCTTTTTAATTATTGGTACTGAAATTGTGATTAATTTTATAGATTGTTGCTGAGGGGAAAAGTCTTTTATGATCTCTTCCCAAGTTGCAGTGTCAGGATCGATTAGATCCAGTTGTGAAACTCCTCTCTGTAGAGAGGTTATTCTAGAAAAAACAGTTTTGTCCTGGGAGTCTTTTGCAAAAGTACCTATGTGACCTGCCCTGGGCAGTGGGCGAGTGTTCGGTGGGGACTTCGTCACAGCTGTTGTCCTAAGAAAAGAAAATGATAATAAATTGCTTGCTGAGATTACCGTCATAATCTCTTAACTTGATTAACTTTCGTTTCATGAGCCCTTAATCAGGCCCAACAATGCCAGCATTTAATGAACTGGAAGAACCACCATAAATCTGTAGGCCTCATAAGCAGATTTTTATATCTGATAAGTATTCTGTCTAGTGAGGGAAACTGACCAGTAAACACAACCATTTAAAGCATCTCTCTGCGGAAAACACATCTTAAATCACAGATTCTGATCAGAACAGAGCGAGCTTTTCCTCTAATTTCTAAGAATGTCACTGGGATCTTTCATGTGTGTTTGTTTATAAGCTTCTTTTGGTGCTGTAGCCTGAGGAAGAATCCACAGAGCTCACTTTTGCACTCATGATTGCTGGGCACCTTGCTATTGCTCCTCATCTGCGGCATATGGCAGCTCTGCTGGCACTGAGTTGTATTGAATCACTTTTTCTTTGGAAACAATACATTTAAAATGTGGACATGCCTTGAACTAATGTTACATTATAGAAAAAAAAAATCAAGTGTATTGTTTGTTTTATCTTCAGAGCAACTGCGGGGAAAAGATCCGTATTCGTCGAGTGTTGATGAACGCCCCACAGATCATCACCATTGGCTTGGTTTGGGACTCGGACCACTCTGATCTTGCTGAGGATGTTATTCATAGCCTGGGCACTTGCCTTAAACTTGGAGATGTGAGTGTTTTCTTTTTGCCTTCCCCCCAGGCCTCTGTGCCTGGTTTGTTTTTTAGCTTGTTTAAATCCTTCTTCAGTTTGAAAATGCAGTCATACCACTTAGAAGTTATAAATAACTGAGCAGTGTCTGAGAGATGGTGGCTGGCACCATATGATTGAATGATAGGTTAATTTAAGTACTACTTGGGTTCCAGAGATCTGTCTCTTGGAGGATTTACTCAATCTATGTTAGCTGAGTTTTGAGAGTTAAGTTTTTGGTATACCACATTGCAGCAGTTTTATTATTGTAACATTGAGTTATTTAATTCTCTTCCCTACCCCCAAAATGAAACAAAAGAAACCCAAACTGTGCCCTAGTGCATAGTGAAATTGAATCAGTGCAAGTTAATAGCTGTGAACCAAAACATGGCTACAAAATAGAATGTGAACTAATAGAACCGTAATACATTAAAATCAATCTAGTATATTTTTAAATAAAATATAGCCATTTAAAAAGTCAGAAGACAATTTCTCTGTGTGCCAGATTCTGCAGACTAATTAATGTCTTCAGTTCTTTTTCTTTTTCCTGTTGCTATTGTATTAAATTCCTTTTTGCTAAAGTTGGAATAACTGTCAACTCTGCTGTATCAGCTTTATTGTTTCTACGGAGGAAAGAAGAATAGTTTAAAATCATATTTAATATAATCAACCAGCATAACACAGAGTAGAGAGGGAGCTTCTTGCAGCACAAAGTGCTGCTTCTAAAATTTTCAGAGTGTAACCATGCTTCAGATTCCAAAAAGGGGTTATGTCATTGTTGTAAATGCCTGCCTTAAAGGATGGCCACAGTCTTCAAGGCTGACTCAGTTCTTCAGTCTCTGGTGAGTTGGCAGGAAACTGTTTCTGGTCTATGTCACTGGGTTTTGCTTTAACATTGGTTTGTTAAGTATTTATTGCCTTGCACTCTCCATCTCTTAAAGTAAAAACATCTGTTGCATCTTTATAATATTCTGAGGCCTTCAAAAGCAAGGCACTATGTAAAATGAAGGCCATGTTTTTAATTTCTTCTTTCATTTTTTCTTATCTCTCATCTTTAAGCTCTTTTTCAGAGTAACTGATGACAGAGCAAAACATTCAGAGTTGTATTTGGTGGGAATGATCTGTTACTATGGAAAGCATTACTCTACCTTCTTCTTCCAAACTAAAATCCGCAAGTGGATGTACTTTGATGATGCTCATGTCAAAGAGGTGAGAAAATAACCATTAAAACATTTCAGAAGATGAAAAGTTTTGTATGGAGAAAAAAAAATCTAAAGAGGGAAGAATATTATTATAGTTCTATCTTCAGTAGAATTTGTAAATCTTTTAAAGGTGAACAACTTGGTTTTTAGTTGATCTGGTTCCAGTGTGTTCTAAGACTATGTTCTTGAACCAGCTGATGACCTTTTTCTTAAATAAAATGTCTTAGACTTGAAAATGCCAACTTAAGAGACAGTTGTTCTTGCAGTTATATTTTAGAATTTGTATTCCACTTAAAGTGTTTTTCCAGCATGTGATCAACAATCCAAGTTTTCTTGATGAGTCCTGCTCAGTGCTGAGTTTGGAAGGAATGAAGAATGTCAGTGAAAAATCAATCTTGGTAAAAGAAGTAGGAGGGGAAAAAAGATCTGATTATAAAAAGCAATGACAGAAAGTCTTGTTTTCTTGTGTGTGTTTTTGTTGTTGTTAATTCAGATTGGTCCAAAATGGAAAGATGTTGTGACAAAGTGCATTAAGGGTCATTATCAGCCTTTGCTGCTGCTGTATGCAGATCCAAGAGGAACTCCAGTGTCAGTGCAGGACTTGCCCCCTCAAGTGGATTTTCAGCCGTATAGCAGGATCTGCTACGATAGTGAAGACTCAGGTAAGCAGTCTGACCTGCACACCTTGTACTTTTATACCATAATGCTGTGTGTGAAAAGTTTTCCTGTGGTTTTGGGTGTGTTTTGTTAGCAGGGGTTATTGTCACTTGTCAAAACTGAGCTAGAATTTTGGATGAGAATTGCAGTATTTCATCTTTGAACTTCTCTCCCTCAATCGAAGGCTTTGCTGATGGTTTGGATAGTAAACTTTTTATCCAGAAAAGTTTGGAAAAAGGAATTAAAGATATGTTGTGGAATAGACAGGCAGAGTAACAGTAAGTGATGACTCAGGGACTAGGTTCATAAATCCATCAGCAGTTTTAACAGAAAGGATATATGAGCACAGATGTATAAACATTTAAAAATTAAAGGAAGTTGTAGATTTAAATCCAGGAGGGAAGTTCGGGAAAAGGAAATATGAAGGCCACATCATAAATAAGTCATTGGTAGGGTGGTTAAGGGATGTGTTGGGGGAAGAGAGATAGGTTTTTTTTTTTGTTGTTGTTGTTGTTTTTGGTTTTTTTTATCTGAGAGAAAACCGTTCCAGGTTATCTTTAGGCTTTCACTGTCTTTGACTCAGGTAAAGCAACAGAACAGATAAGAAACAATTTTTGCAAGGCTCCTGGTAGAGGGATTGGCAAGGACTTAGACCCTTAGATCGTGTTTGCCTGTTAACACCTTTTGGTCTCTCGTTTGTCAAAAAACATGTATGGCTGTAGGCACATAGCTCTTGACATCTAAGATGACTTTAACATATTTATACTTCCTTAAGTCTGGGTGAGAGTTTATATTGTAAAGGCTTTGCAAAAAAAATTATTTCTATTTTTGGGTGTTTACAGGAAATATCCTATTAAAAGATAGGTTTATAGGTTGCCAAGAAAAGCAAGACGACACTAAAATCATAAATACAACGTCTTTCTTCCAGGAATCTAGCTTATTTATACAAGTGTAATAACAAGAGTATTTTAGGGTTTTCCCAGCCGCAGCTAATTGCCTTATCCTTCTGTTTCATAGTCCATGAATTTGTAGAGAAAAACTGCTGTCTCCTTAGTTATTAGCTGAAAATCTACTGAGAATGAAAGAAATATGCAACATGTCTTAAAATAAGTGCAAACAGAAACTGTAGTAATACAAACTGCACTTGTCACTTGGTAAAGGTGCTTTGCAATTTATAAACTTATTTTCATGTTCAGAACAAAACTGAATAGTCTGGGGTGTGGAGAAGAGGGGCCTTCTGTGTTATTATTCAATACTGAGCACATCTACAACCTTTTGGTCAGTATATGCTGTAGACCACCTTTACTCTTCTGGTTGGTTTGCAGGAAATATACAGATAACACTTCAGCTCAGTGTCACTAGAGAATCTTATTTGTGTCCTGAAATGACTGTCAAGAAGCTTTTTATGTATACATACATAGGTATGTATGTATGTACAAAAAATATAAAGGTGCTTCCTTTAGATGAAACTCAGAAGCCTGTGATTAGTAACTTGGTCTTTCATCTCAAAAGTAGCCTTGGTGAGTCCCTCAAGGCTTACTCATGTTGCATGCAGTGTTCAACACTGATACACAGTTTGAGAGAATTTGTAAGATGCCGTAGGTGAAAGTGCCAGGAGGAAACTCACCACGCATGTGTTCCTGTGAAATACAAATGAAATTAATTTCTAGCTTTGTTGATATTCAGCTGACGTCAGTACATGAGTGAAAAAGAACGTCTGAAAGCTGCACAGAGGCAGTCTAATGCATTATAAGAAGAAAGCAAATCAAAGAACATTTTACCCTATTTAGACTATTTAGAATAGTCTTTTTACCTCTTTTACCTCTTGCTAAGTGCAGCTAAGATTCTTCTGGTCCTGTCAATGTTATCAGATATTCACAGTGCATAATTCCTAAATGAGTAAAATGTACATATTTTATGTTGTTATCACAATATTGTTCCTGAACTTAAAGGGTATCTAATAATTTCATCTCATCATACCAAGATCTAATACCACAACTGATAAAGGAAAGCTTATCAAAGTTGCTCATATAAAATGCTATGAAGCAAAGTGCCAACAGCTCCTCTTAATGTTGTTGATGTTCTGTTGAATTGAGAAATCAGTTTACAAGCTGGTACTCAGGAGACGCAGAGCACTAATTCCAGTTGCCTGCCTTCACCTTTCTGTGACTGTTATCTCTCCTGTCCTCTAGCAATGGTATTCTATACTTCACTAGACCAATAAGCCTTTTAACCAAGGAGTCCACCTTGGAGACCAAATTGTGTTTTCTTAAATAGCACATCAACTACCAGACTTGCTTCACCAAAGCTTGCTTCACCAAAAATGTGAAGCAATGTCAAACTGATTGTTTTCAAAATAAAAGCGAGTAATATTTTTTTCTGTAATTTCTTCTTTTTTTCCTTCACTGAGACACAAATATAAAATGAATAGCCTCAGGAGTGTATGAATCACATACATAAAACATTCTTTTTTAGCTGTTAAGATTGTTATTTGTAGGGGCTAAAAGTTGTATTTTTTTCTCCTGTTCTAATGAGTTTAGGAAGACGTATACTGGCACTGAATCCTGACTTAGTCTGTTGCAGTATCCTACTAGTGTAGAAGACCAACACTGGCTGCTTCAAGAAGGAACATGTTACTTTGCTGTAGACTCATAAAATTTCACTGTAAAATTTTATTATGTAGGCTTTTGATTAATAATAGTTAAAATGTTAATAACTATTATAACTTAGGATGTTCGTGTTATCCTTATAGTTTGACTGATTTATTAGCCTTAATGGACTGTGGGGCAGGACATTTCGTATTTTAACTACATTTGCAGACTTGAAAAATTTTCCTATAACTTCCATGCTGTACTAAAGTTTACTTAAACAGTCTGATGGACATGGTTTAATTTTGCATAATAAAAGTGTTTGATAAATTTCATAAATCTGGCCTTAGCAGAAAGAAAAAAAATACAGGTTTACAGAAGGTATTTTTTAAAAACCATTTCAAACTAAAAGACTTTTCCCATAAACTCTAGCCTTGAATCTGATTTTTTTGTGGATTTCATACTCTGTTTTTCTGTTAAACTTCTGTTCATTTTTTTATATTCCATTATAGTTTAGTTTCTCCTAATTTTTTAGCTAGAGAAAGACTGAAATTTGATATTACTTCCTTCATTAGGGAGAGAACCTTCCATCTCCAGTGATACCAGGACAGATTCCTCTACAGACAGCTATCCTAATAAGCAGGCACACCATGAGTCTGTGGTCAGTCACTTCTCTTCTGACTCGCAGGGAACGGTCATCTACAACGTGGAGAATGATGCAGCTTCACAGAGCAGCAGGGACACAGGTAGCAGATACCACTGTATTGATATAAATGTTGTCATAAATATGATTACAGAGGAGCACAGTGAAAAATCTCTTTACATACAACCCAGAACAGAATAGTAAACAGTTTTTGTTATCCTAAGTGTTTTCTGTTTGGTTTGTAATGAACTACTCTATTCACAAAGATAGACCTAATTTTAAATGTTTTATGAGCTTTGGTAGAGCTGTATCTACCTAGGCAAAAATATAAATAGATGTGTTTTCTTGGGTCTTTAATATATCTCACTATTGCTAGCCACTCTTTGAAATTCTGGCACCTGCAATTCTGTAACCTGAAACGTGTCCTACGGTGCCGTTGTGGTTTGTCGTTAGTACATGTTTTGTGCACTCCTTACTCATCTAAGAGCAGTTACTTCATTTCAGGAATTGAGGCTGTCTGGGAAGGGTGCTCCCATCATCTGCATCTCCCTTACTTGATCACTAAGGACTCTGTATGTAAGTGTGTGCTGGCAGGATTTACTGCTCTGGCGAGGAGCATAAGTTGGTTTCTTGCCTGTGCTGTGGAGAGAAATTAAATGAGACTCCGTAATGGAAAGAGAATTTATCTATTTATGTTCCTTCGGGCAGCTGAACAGTGTACCCAAAGACTTTGTAGTTGAAAAGAGGTTAACTGGAAACCTGAAAGTTTAGATCTGCTCTATTATTCATGTCCAGTGACCCCAGTGAGCCTGTTAATACATTTAGTGCTTTTTTACAGCATGATTTTTGAAAAATGCACCAGTTAAGATCAAAGCTTTTCAAGCATCAGAAATGTGACTTGCTAAATTTAGTCAAAAATGTAATTAAAAAGACTTTCTAAGAGGATATAACCATTGAATGAACAACTGTTTGTTGAAACAGTGCCTCTAGCTGCTCCACCAAGTTGTTGTCCTTCTGCTTGGAAAATATTTGTTCTCTTGTCCTGTAGCCATATGTGCATCTCTGGTCCATTGGAAACAGTCTATAGTACAAATACTTTTAGTATTGAAACCTGGAAAAAAAAAATCATAAGTTTCTTCAGCACTTTTCATCAATGGTCCTAGTAACTGATAATCCTTGCCTTCAGGTAGCCTGAAGATAATTTATAGTATTTTGTCAAATATTTATCACTATAGCCTGCAGCTCTTGGTAGAGTGTGAAAAAGAAGAGCATTGGAATGGAATTTGAGTGATGAACAAACAACATTTATGTTGATCTTGAGCACTGAGAAGAAAAAAAAAATGAAAATACTGGTGGACTGTGATATATATAGTTTAAGAAAGTGGAACAAACATTAGATTAGGTTCTTGCCTGCAAAAACTTGCCTTGCCACACAGAAGACAGCAGAAAAAGATGGTAGGGGAATAGTTAGCAGCATATGCACAGGTGAAGTTCAGCATGTAGTTTTTGTTCCATTATGTTTTAGTGACTTTCTCCTTTTTCTTTCTCTTTCTTCTCCTACTGATTCTATCCTATGTTATTCCCTTCAGCTCTAACCTATCTTACACCACCTAATTTTGGTCAACCTCATCTTCCCTGATTCAACCTTAGTTGTAGCTTGTCTGTCCCCATTAGCTAGTCACCTGTCTGGGCATTTCCCCCTCCTTTTATCTACCCTTGTTTACATCTTCCCCAAAAAGTCAGTCTGCCAACTCATATAACTGCTCAGCCATCAAATACTGATCCATGGGGCTGTATTTAAAAAAAAAGAAAAAAAAAAGCCATCCATATTGACCACTGTCAACTGTCGCTGCTATTGAATCATTCTGGGCAAGAGCAAGACTCTTCTTTTAATAGCCATTTACCCCACTCCACCAGCCCAGAATTGTACGGACCCTATCCCATCATATCATCCTGCTGGGAAGGATCACCGTTGGGTTGTATGACCACAGGCACCTGGATACTTCAGGATGGGGGCATTAAGAGTGGCTACATCAGCCCTCTCTTGCTCCTACCAACCTCTGCTGCTGAGAAAAATGTGCGTATTCTGGCTGCCCTCCTCATACACCTGAAAACTTGGTGTGGGGACGGGAGACTTTCTTTTTCTTAACCTGTTTGATTTCATTCCTGTTTGTTTATTCTTCTGCCTTATCCCCTACTGCAAAGAAACCCCCCTAAGGAAACCTTTCTTTTAAGTATTACTGTTTGCTTATGAAGTCGTCTTATCCCTTAAATGTGAGGTACTTGGTAACGCATTTGGCAAGAGATGCATTGTATGTCTGTGGTCAGGCACTGGGAGAGCAATTCTGGCTTGTTATTTCCATCAGTCCAACAGCAATTGAAATCTGTTAGCTAATGCTTTGGGGGATTTTATTCCTCTATTCTTGTATTACCTGGTATTAGACTTTGCATCAGAGTGGTTTAAGTAAAGACAACATAGCCTGTGTTCTGCAGACTTTTGATGATTGTCATCTTTTCCATGACCATTAAGTGTTTAGCATAAAAAATGACAAATTTTGCATTTTATGGAAAGAGGAGACAATACTAATAAAGCTAACAGCTTTTATTCCACAAGTTGGGCTTTTTAACTAGTATATGTAGAGTGCCTTAGCTCCAGCAGAAGTAAATATGTTAGAAGGACTTCTTTTAGAGTACTTGGAAGATGCTAACCAAGTACTCCTTCCAGGGTGAAAGATCTGTGGGGGAAAATATTAATTAGAGAAGTTTTACACTCAAGTGAAACCTAAGTTCACTTTGTAGTGATGGGAGCCTCTAGAAGGTACAAGATATATATGTTCTTTCAGTACGTAAAAGATATGTCCATGTTGAGGAAGACAGTGTTTCTCCCAAAGCACTAACTCATGCCATCATCTAAATGTTGTTCATCTTCCTATCTCTATTGCAAACGTTTCTCTTTCCTTAGCTTCTCTACTTTCATATGGCCTGTTTTGTTCCTAAAGTGTTTGAAGTAAAAAATTGCTTTCCATTTAACAAGTGAATAGAGATATAAGTTGTGTGTTGCTTGGTACTTGTTTACTGGACTCCCTCCCACTTGTGTATTGTTATATCTTTGTAGCAACCGCAGTTGAAGTGAAATATTCTTTTACTTTTTATATGCCTCAAAATTATGATATTAATTGTAAACTTTAAATATTGATCAGTTTTATGTTATGGTGTGACCTCCCTAGAGAAAAGGGGCAGGCTTAGAATAACCATCTGTGTCATCTGGGGGCTGTTCATCTGCTGTTGGTTAGTAAAGATCTTCACTTGTTATCGTCCTGTGCAAGGTGAAAGTTGGTAGTATAAACTATAAAGAAAAATCTTTGTAGCTCATTCATAAATTCCCTTCTTATCCTGCATCTCTGCTTCGGACTGCTCACGTGAGTAAAGTCACCGCTGTGTTTGTGCTTGCAGGTTTAGGATTGTGAATGTGTGAGAACTATAAAATTAGGAAATGGTAATGCAGAAAAATTGTCATACCTGTCTGAATACTCTTTATCAATTATGATTTGGTGTGAGGTAAAAGAGAATAAAATTGCGGGCAAGAAAAAATATTAGAAGTCAGGCATATGGGCTATGGTAAGGAAACAGGATTGTGTCAGCCAAATCTTGTTGATGGTTTGTGTGTGTTCTGCTTGTGGCAGATGTGAATTAGCTGACTTAGTCCTTGAGAGCCCACTGAGGCTCTTTCATTGTAGGCTAACGTGTTTCCTACAGGTGCAGATGGATAGTGCAGAACAACTGATAATGTGCATTAGTGTATTATTACATGGTAAATTATTTGGGTGTCTGAGCCCTTGCTTAGCAGAGTAGCGTTAAGCAAACTGTGCTTGGGAGATTTGTGTCCGTGGTGGTGAGAGCTCTAAGAGCATTCAGATGGCAAAAAGAATGCTGTCCTTGGCGTGCTAGAAGACAAGGCGCAGTCAACTTCTTTTTCTCCCTATGGATGAGTTCTCTCATTAGTCAGAGTCCTTGGAGGAGCTTTATGGCTCTTTTGGGTCTTAAAAAAGAGAGGGAGAACAAACCCTAAAGATTTGGATAACCATTATTTAAAGGAAAAGCTTCATTTACCAAAACCTGGCTGTTAGCATTGGAGTGTCTGCCATTCTGGGAAGCAGGAGAGCCCTACTATTCTTAGCACACGGAACACTGAGTCCAAAGACTCTTGTCATCTAAACTGTTCTTCTGTGCTTTCAGGACACCTGACTGACAGCGAGTGTAATCAGAGGCATATTTCCAAAAAGGGCTCTCTGGCAGACCGCAAAAGGAGTTCTAGCCGCTCGCGACGAAGAGATGAGGCACAGTCATCGGGATACCATAGTGAAGGCAAGAGAATCTTTCTTTTAGTTTCAAGTGTCAATGTCTTTTTCTGCTTGATTTTTAGATTCTCAGTGTTTTTCAGTATTTCTCCTCTTAATTTTTGTTTCTTTGTCTGCATTTTGGTCTGTCTTCTGTTTCACTTGTATTACTACTCTTTAGTCTGTGGAATGATACTGTGAATAGAGCTGCTGGTTTAATCTGAAGTTATTTTAGTTGCTTTGCTGTTTCTTATATAAACTGCAGGAGAAACCTTGAAGGAGAAACAAGCCCCCAGAACTGCCCCCAAACCATCCAGCAGCACCAGCAGACTGAGGGAATTTAAAGAAACAGTCAGCAATATGATCCACAGCAGACCACAGCAGCTTTCTCAAACCAACCAGAATTCTCCTCATGGAGGGAGTGGTGTAGATCAGACAGAAACACGACCCTCAAAAAGCCTTTCTGCACATTCTCGAGACTGGGAAATGGAGAGTACCAGCAGTGAATCTAAATCTAGCTCATCTAGCAAGTACCGGCCAACCTGGAGACCCAAAAGAGAGTCTCTGAACATAGACAGCATCTTCAGTAAGGACAAGAGAAAACATTGTGGCTACACCCAGCTTAGTCCCTTCTCTGAAGATGCAGGTAAGAGGTTGAGAAGAAAGATTGTTTTCAGAGTATTTTAAGCATGGATATGATAACTTTCCTACTATCTGGTTTTGTTTAAGTAGAATAGGAAAGTGGTGTTTTGGATGTGCCATTTAGGTCAGTGGTGAGTCATGCTCTTGAGGGTAGTTTCTGTGCAGGTTTACCTGTTTCTCAAATAGTTTTGTTTGTTTGTTTTCCTACTTGTTAAATTCCATACTTAGGAGAAACGTTACTGTCTGCACTGCTTAATGGATCCAGGGCTTGGTGGCTAAGTGTCTAGGAGGTTTATCACTTGGAGTGGTCTTTTGCTTGGTCTCAAATTCATCTGGCTCATCAAAGCATTTGCTGCATGACATGTCAGGCTGTGGGGGAGATGAATACCTCATATATTAGTGCTGAGTGCTTCTCATGAGGATAAGAGCCTGGCAGTCAAGGGTAATTTATCTGGGACCATTTTGCACTGTAGCAAGTATCCTACCAGTATCTAGAGACTTTTTCCTCAGCTTTGCATTTTTTTTTTGAAGGTGATGAATTTTTTTGTGAAACGTATTGGGGCATCTTTTGTCTCCCTTTCCATAGCCCCCTGCTCCTCTTTCTCCAATCTGCAAAATGTGATGTGGTATTTTGTTCCCTGTTAGGAATTGTATTCCTGAAACTGTAAAGGGCACAGAGAGCAGACCTTTTACCAATTCATGTTATGTATGCTCTTTTGCTATTGGAACTCCAGTGTTTGTTTGCTACACTGTTTTGCTGGGGTTTGCATGAGAAGGAAGAGATCTGCATGAATATCATTAGGTTTGTGGTCAGTGGAGAGGGTAGCTGTAGAAATTTGGGCACCTGGACAAAGAGAGGGACAGGTGACAACTGACTAGAAGGAGCTAAATGTTAAAGGGAATGGGGAAGGATAAAGCAAAACATGCAGGGAAGAGGAATGGAGGAGAGAATACAAGTCTAGGAAAGAAAGCAAGAGTTGTAAAGCAGAAGGAAGTAAGTAGGAACGTGCTAAAATCAGCTGAGAGGAGGGAACAAAAAACACTTTTCCTGTCTTACATGAACTAGTGTTGTATTAGCCCCATCAAATTGTATGTGGCAAAATAAACAATGTAAAAAGTGCAGTGTCTAAAGTAGGTATGACAAAAGACAGTAACAAATATAAACCAGAAAGACTAATGATACAGTTGTGCAGACTCTGAAATGGTCTTGCACAAATATGGGTTGTTGTGAGGAGAAAGGAATTTCTTTTCCTCTTCAGATTTGACTCTTAGTCTTCTACATAAATAATAAAAAATAAATTGAATATGGCAAGTTACACTAAACAAGGTATTCAGCAATAGGATTTTTGCATAGGTTGTTGCTCATTATTATCAGGAATGTTTTCAGATTTTTTTTTTTCTGGTTCTTCTAAGTTCAGGTAAAATTAGCAAAAGGCAGCATTTCTGGTTTTAGCATAATTGAGAAGCTAAAATAGGACTTGATAATTTACTGCAGTGATGTTTGGATTCTCTACCAAGATATTTTCTTTTATCTTGATAGGTAAAGAGTTTATGGCAAATGAGGTGAAGGAACGTGTGATTCAAGAACCAAAATCAAGCCAGTCCAACGCCAGATATAAGCGTGGTGTCCTTGGCCGGGGCACGCAGCACGCCGTGGATCAGCGTCCTCATCTAATACAGAGGATGGAGTCTGGCTATGAGAGCAGTGAACGCAACAGCAACAGCCCAGTTAGCCTGGACATGCCCTTGTCTGAAACCTCAAGCACCCACAGGTAGATTTTGATGAATATAATTTGTGAAAATTTTGTGTCTTTGGTTTTGCTATTTAATGCTGTTGAGGGTGGTGGTGGGTTTTTTGTTTGTTTTGTTTTGTTACTTTTGTTTTTTATCTTTTTGTACATGATGTTTCTGGGTTGTGATGCAGGATTTTTTACAGGAGAGAAATAGAATGGTAATAGGAACTTGAGCAAGTTTGTTTCCTTTCTCATTGTTAAATTGGCAGTGAGAAAAAAATGAAATTCAGTTGAATGAGAAATGTTAGCTAAAATGATGCATCTAACACAGTTTTGTGCCTTTAGAGTATGATTTAAAAACTCAATTAAAATAACAAGCTTCTACTTCAAACATCTGGGCAGACAATTGATCTTTTGTTTCAGTTAAGTTTTTGATAGTAGAATCCATTTTCAAAATCAGAAATGGGTGGTCTTCTAAGGGAAATCATTGGTTGACCTTTTCAGTTTAAGAGCTTCACTGAAGATTTTAAAGACATTTGCAATATTTAGTATGCAAAAAAAGGCAGTACAGTGTGTTTCTTACCTTGGCTTTGGTAACTATTGCAATCTAAGATTATTTAAGGCTGGAGCAGTGATTTTTAAGGTCTGAGAAATCTGTTAAGAACAGTTATCAGAGTATATCTTTAATATTCACTACTTCTCATGTTCTCCCAAGGAAATCAGTGAACCCAGTTTAGTAGCGACTGTCATTAAGTTCCACAGTTGTCAACTGTGAGGATTTGAGCAAATGATCCATGTGGTAAATAGCAAAGAGTGACATAGCTGCAAATGCTGTTCTGAAGGGAGTGTGCTTACCAGGCTGCTCCTCTTTGTGACTTCTCATGCTTTTGGGAGATTAAGGTACATAGGAAACGAGTGAGAAAAGCTAGATGGTGTGGTGTGGGAAACTTCACAACTTTTATTTTCTCTTTTATACAGATATATGACTGAAGATTGCAGGTTTTTTTAAAGAGAAGGAAATTGTTTCTTACACTTAGGGATTTGCAGAGATTCCAATATCTAAAGAGAATAAAATATTCCTCGTCCCCTGTTTCCGTTATGTTCTCCTGTTTCTCCCAAGGTTTTCATATGGTAACCTAAAATGTTTTCCATGAAGCTGTGATATTTTAAGTATTTTTATGATGCTGAGAAACATAGAGTTCAGTTTTCCTGAAAGATAATGATGAATTAATAAGATGAATTATAATTACTACTTTTTGGAGGGATGTCCATATGAAGCGAGCTGGTGGATTGGTTCCTGCCTGGCGTAACATCCCAAAGTCTCACAGTAGCAGCATCTTGGAAGTGGAGTCTGCTTCATCAACTGGGATTTGGGCAAACAGCCAGCACCCCATTGGAAATGGTAAGATCTATCTCCTCACTTCAGCAGCAGGCATTCCACAAGATAAATTGTGTCTGAGGAGTTCTTTGCTTTCTGCATTTTTTTGCTTAACAGTGAAATTATAGGAAAAGGAAACATTATGGAATATAGCATAGCTTTGCAAATATAGTTTACTGCAAAGGATTACAAAATCTTTTTTGGAACATTCTTTCGGTCATTTTACTGTAACATCTTGTTTTGAACACTGGCTTCTCTGGTAAACTAGAACTGTCTTTCCTAGCCTTTTCCATAATTCAGTATTCTCCCATTAGTGAAAAATATCATCCCCAAAATAACTCATAAAAACTTAGTAGGACTGATGAAGCCAGAAAAGAAGCTCATAATGGCATACAAAATTCAAAATTGTCAGAAATGAGAAAAGATAATTGTCACAAGATGATTGAGCAAAAGCTGAGCTTTTCTGCAGATATGTGTTCTGTTTGTTTATTCCTCTGAGCAAATATTTTATTCCAGAGATTGTGTGGGGAAGAGGAAGGGAGTGAAGGAAGAAGAGAGATACTTTTCTGAATACATGCCATAGTTGCAGTGAGAACGGAGAGTGCTTTTTGCTCTGTCACGCAACTGATGGGCTTATTTTCTTCCCTTTTTATTTACTTATGCAGATTGGAATCCCTCTTACCAACTAAGACTAATGATCTGACTAACTTGGCATAGCGTTGCTTACAAATTACAAGCTTGGGAAGAAGCCTCAAGGTTTCCCCATCTATGCAGGCTTCTCTCTTCAAATGATTCTCTCTGTTCCGTTCTGTGTTTCTCGGGTCAGTGAATGCAGAGACAGGCTGCGCCGCAGGGGAGCGGCGAGCTCTGCTGCAGCGCTTCTACCAGAGGCAGTAAGAGAGAGGAGGCAAATGCAGACCTCATTGCTTGGGGCAGGGACAAGGGGAGAGCCTGGCACAATATGGTAAAATTCATGCCGAAGTGCACCAGGTACAACTAATAAATGAATAAAAGATTTGCAGGAAGGGGGAAAAAAAAAAATCTTTCCTTCATTATAATAAAGGGAGGTCTTCTAACAATAATGATTCAATTTTGCTTGATATTGCGTGTTAATTTGCTTTAAAAATATCAGCCTTGAGATGCACTTTGAGTAATTCTTGTGTATTTGAGCTAATAGTGTATTTATAATATAGGAAAAGGCCGTGTGCTGTTCACAATAGCTCAGAGCGGGACAGTGCCAGCAGGGAGCTCTGCAGAGAGTTCCAGTGAGGTTTAATGGGAAAACCAGCTTGAACATTTATTGATGGGAATTCAAGTCGTATGGTTATCAAGGCTATATCCTAGATGATGCTCAGAGTTAAGGCTTTTGAGTTAGCATACAGATTGTCTTGATTCTTTATAAGAAGCTATTTGTATTTACATTCATAAGCACCTTCTTCTGGGTTTTGAAAGTAAAATTTAACACAGCAAAATTTATAATCTGAAATTCCATGGTCGTTCTCTGTCAACCTGCTATTCTTAATGTACACTGTATTTTTTTCCAATTAATGTTACTTTTTTGTTACTGGGTGTGCAGTAATACATTTACTGCTATCAGCGAGTAGTACAGGTAAAACAATGTAGCTTCCTAATATTGATCCAGTTTAGAGTCTGAAAACAAAACAAACTGTCACATGCCAGCGAACCTACTATTTTTTCTAGGTTGATATAAATTACACATCCAACTAAATCACGTGAGAACACTTGAACTGTGTAGTCCAAGTCTGAAATATGTCGTGCGATCTTTAAAACCACAAAATGGAATTAAAGACATAATTCCATGAAATATTGCTAAGTCAATGTAAGGCTTTGTAATTTTCTGCTGTCAAATATGTATATTTAAGGTGGTGAGATGCTTGCCCCATTGAAGAGTGAACTGGATGAATTACAAGAGGAGGTGGCAAGGAGAGCCCAGGAGCAAGAACTACGGCGGAAACGAGAAAAGGAAATGGAGGCAGCGATGGGCTTTAATCCCCGTCCCAGCAGGTTCATGGATCTAGATGAACTGCAGAACCAGGGTAACTTTGAGTGGAGTATGTTTTGCAGGATTGTGGTGTTGAAGGTTTTTGAACCTTTGAACTTCAATTTTTCCTTTGCTACTGTCTGTTTTTTCTGTCTCTGCCTCTCTTTTCTCTCCCCCAGAGCATGTCTTTTTATCTTTAATTAGTGAAAAACATCAGTTTCAGTCCTATAATATGCAGAAAACAGTATTTGAGTACTGGAGACTGTTAAAGGAGAATTAATACTGCTAAGCAAAGTTGCCTTTTGCAGAAGTATTTCTACTGTATTTCTACCTCCTCATTTTTATGTGGTGATGTTACCAGTGTTGGCCTCTAGATTTTGCCAAATTTGCTTTGTCCAACCTCTTGAAACAAAACAGTAGGGCAGTTTGTACTTCTCAGACTCTCCAGGTCCACCAGGAGAGCTTGTCTGATTAGGCCCCCATGTTATTTATCTTTCTGTCTGGTAGCATCACTGACCTAATCAATTCTGCTTGTTCCTGCTCTTATTTCAAGCAAGACCATCTCCAAGATATTCCCCTCTGATCTCATGTTGAATCAGCTGGTGGAAGCAAAAATTGCTGAACTCTTCCCTGTTAAAGAGAAAATGAACTAGAATAATGCTTAAAAGCCAGGAAGATTCTAGAGGGAGGTTTGAGTTTATTAGTCACTGACTTGGGAGATGGGAAGATCTTCATTTGTTCCCACCTCAGAGATATAATAACATTATGAGACTGCTTGGCTGCCTGGAAGGCTTGCTTGTACACAGAGCTCCAGAGCATTTGTGACTCATTTCCTTCAAGTAAATTGCTAAATCCATGCAAAGAAAGCTAACTTTAGTTAAACTTGCCTTGCTTATGAGCCTCAGTAGCTGTGACTTTGAAACTGAAGGTGCTGCTTGATTTACTGTGCTCTAACAACTCTCCCTTCTCTCTGCAGCAACTGCTTTTCATGTCAGAGTTCTTTGGGGTTCGAGGAAGAGGAAAGTTTGTGTTTGTCTGGGTGCTTGAGGGCACGAGGCCATAGCATATGTTATGCAAGTTGAAAAAGTATACTTTCTTTTAGATGGAGAAAATCCCATTCTCTACCAATACAACAGAGAACTTAAAAATAAAGTCGGATTTTTTTATTTTATTTCCCTTGGCCTCATTTGATCTCATACATTTTTACTGCAAGACTTGCATAATGACTAGTAAGTGACACAAGATAAGGAATTTTCTTTGTCTCAATTGCTGTTATGCCAGGGCAGGGTGTTCTTTTTTTTTCTTTTTTTCTTTTTTTCCTATGTCCAAGAATGATTTATTCTTTTCTCTAGTACTGTTTTTGTTGCCGTAGGATTCTGTACCATTAATCCTTTCTTCTCAGCTCCTCTTCCTTGAGTTTTTCCTCCTAAAGCTGCAAGACTTTTTGAAAAGTTTTCATATACTGTAATGCCTCGTTCAGCAGTGAGTGTGTGTGCTTAATACATGTCTGTAAATGAGTCTTGCAGCCATGTACGCTCATACTTAAGTCTGAGCATTCACCCCTGAGCATCTCAGGTTTTTCAGGTTTAAGATCTTCTGTATGGAAATAATGGGATATCTGGAGAAGAGATGGATGATTTTTGTCAGGGGACAAAAAAAAAAGCAGTAAAAGGATAAAGCAGTTCAAGGAAAGCCCTGACCTGCTCTGTTTCTTTTACTAGTTTATTTTGGTTTAGATATAAATTCCAGTTTGTACTTGACAGAAGTCATCCATATTGAATCTGTGGTACATGCATACCATCTTTTGTACCAGTTTAGGTTGTTGAAAAACAATGTTATTATGTGTTAAGCCAATGCAACTTCTCAAGTAAACAAAATTTGAAGAAAGAAAAAGGCTCACAAAATTTTCAGCTTGCCATGTATGCTTGTGTGACTTAAACATGCTCAGTTTGCACTTCTGCTTAGTGAAGTTTTGATTTGACAGTAGGTGGTCTAAGAAACTTGCAGCCTCTGTGAGAGGCTGGTCATGCTCCAGATGACTTGGTATGTGGAAGAATTTGGTGCTCACAGATGGGGTTAAGGGCAAGGAAGAATTCTGCCAAGAATGGAAACAAAACGGAGGGTGCTGCCTGTTGCAGGGAGGAGTGATGGCTTTGAGAAGTCCATGCAGGAGGCAGACTCGATCTTTGAAGAGTCGCTGAATCAGGAGCAGAAGGGGGATTGTGCTGCAGCTTTGGCGCTCTGTAATGAAGCTATATGTAAGTAACCCTAACTGCCTAAGCTATTGCGCTTCTCACTGTTCACTAATATCACACACACATACAAACAAAACAAACAAACAAAAAGCCTATAACATTCAATCACCTTACATGATCAGGTGGTAATATAGGGATCCTGCTGGTCCTTAGGAAAGTGTTGGGAGACAGAAACTTTCCTTTTCCAAATGTTCCCCTTTTAGGGTTTTAGTCCCATTTCCCTTCATTCCCTTTCTTTTTTGTGTTAGCAATTCCCTTAAGTTGTTTAGTTCAGTACTATGAAGCAACAGCACTGAGTTATTGATGTGTCCCTTTGGATGCTAATAGGTACATTTTGATAAGCACCTGGTAGGTAATTCCTCCTGCCACTGTGTCCTCAAGTCACAATTTTCCCCAGTCTTTATGCTGAGTTACGCAGGAGACTAAGCTCACCTGCCCTCGAGGAGGTTGCAGCATAGAAAGGAAAGGGAGTCCCGCTCTAGAGTCTTCTAGAGCAAAAGGAATGGGCTGCGCTGGACCTACATCTCAGCGGGAGAATAAAAATCAGGATGTTCAAGTGCTAAGTGCATTCTGTGAACTTTGGGAATGTGTGCTATGTGATTTCATTTTATTTTCAGTCCTTTCCATTACGATTGGCTGGCTATTTCACCCCTTGCTCCTGCCTGTCTATATAGAATAGCCACAGACAGAGCAGGTGGTTACTGTGCATTTGCATTTTGAAATTGGCTTTTTCAAGTTGCAGATTAAGGGGCAGTGTACTGCTGTTGTGAAAGCTATATTTATTAGCTTCCATTCCAACAAGATGCATGCTAGATTTCAGATCCCAGCTGAATACTTCTACATATAAGAGAAGTCTCAGATACAGGACAGGCGTAGATAAAGAATGAAGTGGAATTGTTGTAGGGTTGGAAAGAGTCTGTGTAGGGGAGGGTGAGAAGTTTGGCTGAAACATAAATAATTTTTTGCAATTTCATTTTGGTTTAGTTTTGATTAACTTGTTTGGACACATGGCTAAGCTGAATGTGCATTAATGGAAACAGTAGCATCTTTGTGAACTCTTTCATGGCAATATTTGCATGGTCCATATTTTATGTTTTGCTGCATCTTTTTATCTTTTTTTTGAATTTTATTCCTTTTTTTTCCTGTTTTTGTTTCTGCTATGTTTTCTTTTGCATTTTAGCTAAACTAAGACTTGCCATGCATGATGCCAGCTCTAGCACTCACAGCAGAGCCCTAGTCGATAAGAAGCTGCAAATCAGTATCCGAAAAGCCAGGAGCCTCCAGGATCGCATGCAGCACCAACAGCCATCGCAGCCGCTGCCGCCGCCAACCTGCCACCCACCACAGGGTGGCACCATGGCCCAGTCTACAAGGTAGTCCAAGTATATCACCTAGACCAGACCTGAGCTGCATCCATGAGCAGTACGGTCTGGGAACAGTGAACTCTATATATTCCCCTGGATGGCCCAAATCCTGTGGTGTTACTCCTCATTTCTTTATTGCTTAGGTTAAATTGCATTTTAGGAGGGTCAGCTACTTCTTTCTAGTTTTTGTAGTGTGGTTCACTGCACATGCATGGGGGATGTGTGTGTTAACATGAACCATATAGCTGTTGAAAATTTCAGGATTCAAACAGAAAGACAATACTAGAGTGAAAGTCTTGCTATAACAGTTTTTATGTTGGAGACAGCAACCAACGTGTGTACTAGTGCCCTGTCGTCTGAAAAGTGTTAAATACCTTGATCGTTTTCTCCTCCACTTCTCTAGTGGCGCAGCTCTTGGATCCAGATCCTCATCACCTTGACTGTTCTCATTGATGCTCATTCCTCATTTTCTTTCTGTGCTTCCCAGCCCCTCGTAGCCTGGCTTTAGCAGCCTCTTCAGCTTCTCTTCATGGTTCTTTCTTCCATACTGATTTTAACTATAGCGCAATGAATTCTCTGCTCTAACTGATCCTCTGTTCCTACCCTCCTTAGCATGTATCTTAATCTTCCTTTCTTCCCATGCCATTCCCTCCAAACAGTAGACTATCCTTACCTAATTGTAGGCCGCATCTTTCCTCGCCCCTTTCTTATATGCTGTGCCATCAGATGCTTAGATGACATCTCATGTGAGAATCCTTTTTTCTCCCTGTCACATAGTTACATACCTCAATTCAGTTAATTTGCACACCTGCCAGGCTATAGTTCAGAATGTTCTTTTTCTGCAGTAGCTGAATTACATATAATCAGGGCCGATCTTTTTGTCAATCAGGGATCCATTACATCGTCTTTTATGGGAGAAATGCAGAGCCCCAATTATGTTGTTTGGCAGAGAAAGAAAATATGAAAGAAAAAAACTTTCTAAACTAATTTTGTTGATACTGAACTTACTGACTGCTGCTCTGTGAAAAGAACATTACTTTTGCAAAAAGTTCTCTTGAAACAAATGTTAATGTTGTAGCCAATGAAAAGATAAACTTTTCACAACCAGAGTTTTGTGCTCTTGCTTTGATAAAAATAACACTAAACAGTGCAAAGTTTGCAATTACTCACAGACACGGTCATGCTGCTATGCATGTCGACTAGATCTTCATGGTAACTTTCATTCTTCGCATCTCCAGGAGGAAACAAAGCAATGAGGTTATAGTTAACAGGTGAATCCTTTTATCCTTTAAAGACAATTGCACTGAGTTTTTGAGCACACTAATGATTTTGCCAACTTTTTTCTTTTTTTCTTTTTAATGTGTTACTCTAATAAACAGTAAACAGTGCTCTGAATAATAGAAGTTTTCAGTTTGGAAAAAACAGCTGATTTTAAGTTCTGTGTGAGCTGTTGTATCCCTCCATTTTTTTTCCAGAAGTGTTTGAATTTGTTACTGCTTTTTTTCCTGTCCATCCATTAAAATACCAAGTAAATGCAGAAAAATCTTGGGGACAAGTGTGCCCCCAGGACATAATTGTTTTACACTTGCAAATAAGACAATTACAAATTATTCTGTGGAAAGATATTTAAAATATAAATTATTATAAAGTAATAGTTATGTGTTTTACTTGGACTTTATTGAACCTATCGGATAAATATTTCAAAGCTGAGAATATAAAGATAATAGAAGAGATTTCACCTTGTTTCTTCCATTTCTCAGCTCATTCTTCACAGAGTATCTGAAGAGAGAGGACCTTATGGGAAATATTGTCATTTCATATTCAAGTGTTGAACTTGTCCAGAATGTTTGCAAAAATATCTAAGCTATCAATGCTGGAAAGGGTTGTTTTATTAATTTATTTTATAAGTACTACTTATTATTCTGATAGTTATCTCTACCCATGCAGTCAGGTTACTGGTTAAAGTGCCTAGGGTGCTACACAAGAATACTGAAAGTGTTTAAATAATATATTTATAATATACTCTTAAAATATTAAATGGATTCAACAGCTCAATTAGGATAGAAAATTAGACCTGGACACAGAGGACTAATCTGTATGTATCTGTTGAATTAATACAAAGCTCTCTAGAATCCAGCTAGGTGAAGAAAAGTGTATTGAGATGTGTATCACATAGGGTAAGCCCTGCATCCTAGGGATTACATAAGCAATGCCTGCTGCTAATCATTTACCCTTCTGTGTGTTTTAGTGAACAGACTGGCCCGCTCCAAGTACTGCTGAGCCAGGAGGTACCACTGGAACCCAACAAAGAAGTGGAATTTGGGTCCAGTTCTTTCTTCCACTCACCTGCTTCCTGCCATGAATTGCACTCATCATTATATCCAGAGTCTTCCTCCTTGCCCCCTTCTGAAAGCAATCCATCCAACAGGACCTCTCCAAACTTCCAGTCTACTTCTGCTGATTTTCATGACCAAGTTCCCTCTTTTCCCTATAGGCGAGGGTTGACAGAGAGGTCTGCACGAACTGAGAATGATGCCCACCTTGGTGGGGAATTTGTCGAGACCATGGCCACAGGGCCAAAAGACTATAGAGAATGCTGCAGTAGCAGCAAGTTAGAAGAGGTTCATAATGTAACAGCTGTTCTCACACCTCAGTACAAAACCATGGCTAACACAGTAAACTCTGGGTCTTTGCCTACACTGTTGCCCTGTCCACATCCACCACAAGCAGCATCTCCTGAAAAAGATGGCCAGCACAGTCCTTGTTCCAAGCTTACCAGCTCTCCAGTACGGGCCAGCATTGATCACTTAGGGGACTATCACGCAATGGCCCCTGCAGCTTCATCCCCCTCACTGCAGTGCTCCCTGGATCCTTTGCAGCAAACACATCAGTACTCCAGAGCAAACAGCCATGAGATTTTATCACCTTCACAGGATGAATATGGCACAGCAGAAGTTCGCAAATCTGAGGGTTTTAGTACGAAGGGACATGTTCGGTCCTTGGCAGAGCAGTTTCAGAAAATGCATACGGTCTCGCAGAGGAAAGGTACTCATGAAAAAGGCTGGATTGCTGCAGTGTGTCAGGATGAGAAGTCTCCAAATCTAATACAAAAATCTTTCATCAACCCTTCACCCTCTGGTTACAGACAGCTAAATCATCAAGGCCAAGAGACCAGAAACCAGTCTTCTGAAAAATTGCACTCATCTGTGGATATTAGGGAAGGGGTCGTTTCTTTGGAGGGTTTTAGTGCCCCGCTTGTTGCTTCTAAGAGTCTTTGTTCTCCCAGTGAAGAGCTGTGTAGAAGAGGTGGACAGAATATAGCAGACCCTGCACCCTACCTGGAAAGGCACTGTCATGATGGAGGAACGGAACAGGGGGATGATGGAGCTACTAGTAGCATGCCTGTGGACTGTTGGGTGAATAACATTACTAGGTATTACAGTTCTCAGAAGGATATTAAGAATGCTGAATGGCTTCCTGTACCTGGGAGGAGTCCATCCCTTTCTGATCAGAGAGCGGTTGGAGATGACTTGAGCAGGATCCCAATACATCTGCATCCGCAGTGGAATCAAGACACAGAACAGGAGCTTTCAGAACTGGAATCCCTCTATCAGACTAGTCTGCAGGCATCTCAGGCTGCTAGGCCTCTCTTGGGAAGACAGGACAGTGCTAGGTATCCATTTGACCAACCAGGTAAGAATTCTGCAGCTATTTTTCTTGGTTGACCTGCCTGCACACACAATTCTTAGGTGAAGGGATCTTTTCTGGGTAGTTCAGTCAGATGGGCATGAAGAATTTCAGAATCTGCAACCTGAATCTTTCTATAAGCTTTCTGACCAGAGAGATAGAGGAGCACTGTCCTAGTGCTGCCTGGGGAGGCTGCAGAGTAGTCACTGGTCTTGGCAAATAGGAAATATCTGTAGAATGGCAAAGGAATAGGGGATCCTGGTTTTGAGAAAGGAACTGGTCATTTAGGCCAAGTCTACTGAGTTTTGTCAGAAAGTCCTGTGTCACCTCTACAGTTTATTAAGCTGTGTTTGTGAAATGAATGTTCTCCATATTTGTGGATTTTAATGGATTAATATGTGAGAATTTAATATGTACCTGGAATAACTTGTAGAAGTACTTCCAGATTTGTTTGAGCTGAACTACTTTTTTCTGCTAAAGACCACCTATTTTTACTTCTAGAAAATTACTTGTGAAACGGGTCCTGGGAGAGTGGTCTTTAGATTAGTTAGTGCCAAAGGCTAACTGAAATATTCTGTTGCTTTTTGTGAGAACTGCTCTGACATTGCTGGAGCCTGTTAGAGCCTCGTGCCAGCAGTCTGGTTCCACCTAAACTGATCTCATCTGCTGCCTCGGGTAGAGCAACACCGATTTTCTGCTCAGCAGAAATGAAACCAATTTCACTTGTAGGGACTTCACAGTCCCTACAATTGCATTTGAGATACAAATTTTCTGGTCAAATATAAGGCTGTCCAACACTTTATGAGCATCAAAGTGATGTATATTTTTTTCAAAATAGATGCAAACCAGGCTTTTCCCTGCTCTGTACCCATGGGTTTGGAGCCTTCATCGCTTCTGACAAATGAAGCCAAGCTGTGACCAGAGGAGATATTGGCAGTATACTCTTTTTGAACAGATTTTATTCAACAACTCAGATGAAAATCTTCTGTCTTTGCACTACACTGACAGACCAGATAACACGTTCTAAGAAGGTCATTTTTTCATTTAGAGTCTTTGGTTTCCTTTCTGACATCACTGGTGCTCTCCTGTAAGGGCTCGGATAAAAACATCCCTAGGTGTTCCTTCTTAGTGTACGGATTTTGAGCCTCTTTCTAGATAATTAACAGCATGAAGTCTAAATGCTTTAGCATTAACTGGAGCCAAAGAGTTCTGTCATCAAATTCCACATTTCTTAGGTTGACATCTCTCCTGTTTTCCTACCTCATATCTGAGGGATGAGATCTCTACTTCTGGTTTGCTCTATCTTACAAATGTTTCTTCCTGATTACTGAAAATGCTCTTAAAAATTTGATTGAATTTTGAGTTGATTCAATTCATCTACTTTAAAGAACTGAGTGAAATTTCCACAGAGTGGATCCAGGAAAGCTTGTTCTCATTTTTTGTCTTGGATTATCTATACATGTGCAAATATATTTTAAGCATTCTGCCCCACAGCAACTATTTTTGTCAGATCTTTGTATCCAGGATCATGGTGAGAATGTCACAGTTCTATTGCTAGAGATTTACAGCAGGGTTGAAGGACCAAAGAGAATCTTCCAAGCACTTCCTCAGTGCAGATGATGTGGTGCTGTTGGCACCTCAGCTTCGATTTATGGATAGATTCCCTGTGACGGAATATCTTAAAAAAAAAAAAAAAAAAAAAAAAAAATTAGGCCACTGTTCTGCCTACATACGTTTCTTAAGAAGCTTCAGGTTTATTACTGGAGTGAGATTGTTCTGAAATAAAATAACTGTAGTCATTTTCTTGTGAAAATGACACTTTTACATAGTTAACTGACACAACAAATGGCTGATAAACTGTAACATTGGATGAGAACAAGCAGAGTTGGGGGGAAGGAGGGGCAGGGATGGGGACCAGTAACTTAAGCTACTTGGGATAATTGAGACTGTATTTAACTGTGTTGTAAGTTCAATAACTGTTCCCTAGAAGCCTGTAGAGGGGCAAGTGAAACAGGAGCAAGTATCCCAATAGACTCTCCCCTAGGGGATTCTAGGAGTTGGCTTCTGTATTAACGTTAAAAGAATCTCCAGCTACCTCTCATTTTGTTTCTTTAGTCTTTCCATGCCAGGGTCAGATCTAAGACAGATAAACTTGTATCATAAATTCCAGGCTTGAATTAATATTAACCACAGCATTTTATTTCCTCCCTAGTCTCTGCAAACCTGCCTATGAAGAAGCTGCATGCTGTGGCTGGCATGGGCCTCTCGAAAACCCCCACAGCAGAGATCGAGCGCAGTCTGTATGGATCCAATGTCTCTTCTGTCTCCAAGGTGACAGCACATTGCAAAGACATGCTCGGGAGGGAAGGGTCTGAGGCTTTTCAAACTTGTTATCATGAACTGTTATGATTGCAACTTCTGTAAATTGTTTATTATCACCATCTGCCTTGGAACTGGTATTTTCTTTTGTTGACTGTTTCACTGTGTTTCTTGAAGCACTAGAATTTGATTTGGTAATTGCAACAGTCTGTAGTTGGATAGTAGTATGCCTTGGTCAGAAAGAACAGCGAAAAGAAGATTCCAGCTAGTGTTAGGTGTTCTCACTCTGAGCTAAGACCCAAATGAAGGACTTGAAAAGAAAAGGACCTTGAATTTCACTGCAGGAGCCTATTAGATTTAGGTTGATTTCTTCGTGGTAAAACTGATATTATGGAGAGATGTTTTTCTGAAATGTGTGATATTGTCTGCAGGTCATGTATACCAGAGAACGTAAGGAACCAGAAGAGGAGGAAATGTACAGTGCAGAGAATTTCCGTCGCATTGCTCGCAGCCTCAGTGGAACAGTCATCACAAACAGAGAAGAGACCATGGTCTCTTCTCACAGTTTTGTAAGTAGAGTCATGTGCAGTCTTCCAAAGAGTTGTCAGTTGCATCTAGCATTTCTGTTTTCCTTAGCTGTGTTTAGTAAGTAATAAATGAACAAGACAGCAGACAAGTGGATAATAAGCAAGGTGATGGGAGATAATAACATGGTTGTGCAGGGGTTTTTTTTTGCTCTTTTGGGAAGAAGAGCAATCTTTTATTTAAGCAATGTCTGCTTCAGGGCTCACTGCAGTTGTACGAGTTGCAGCTAGCAGGCAAACTAGTCTTATTGCCAGTTTGCAAAGACATCCAATATAAAGATTTTTTTTCAGTTGACTTGAGTTATTTTTCAGTAAAGTTCTTAATACAGCTGTGATTACAGTAGTTATGTGAAATCTCTGCTCTGTTGTGAGTATATTCAGTAAGTGGCAATTTTAGCAAGCAAAAGTAAACATAAAAGGAAGATAATTTAAGTAATAGTGCATATAGGAAGCAACTAAAAATAGATAGCAATTGACTTTTCTGTGTTCTCTTTGTTAAGCTGTCTTAGGTGTAAGTTAAAATTACCAGTGGGAAAAATGGTAATAGCTGTAATAGCTTATAGTAAGTGTTTAGCAGCATAGCCAGATCTTAATAGAAATGTTTGGCTTGGATCTAACCATTCACTAGCTGTGCTTAAGATCTGATTTGAAACCAACTGCATAATAAACATAGAAAAGTTGCAAAATCATTTATTCAGATTGATCGATAAATTTCCAACCGTGCTGCATGCCACGAGCCAGGAGTATGTGAAATCATAAACTTGAAGATGTACTATTTGCTGATCAGCATGCTTTTCTGGGGACTTTGACACATACCTGGAAGTGGTGGCAGAGAGAAGTTAAACCCCCTAACTGGCCACTGGTCCCTCTGCTGAAGGTTCTTAGCCCACCACAGAGACTGCTGCTAGGATGGCTCTCTGTTGCTACCATTCAAACTAGTCCCTGGGCTCAAGCCAGTGACTTGTTTGTTAATGTGCCAGTGTGAACAAAAATACCAAGGCTTCCTTTTCCTGTTCCATGGTATATTTCCAGTCGGTTGATGTGATTCTCCTACGAAGCTCACCACTATAGTGACAGCCTCATTGGTGTCTAGAGTTGCTTATTTTTTCACACACAGATGCATGGTTTTGTTCCGGTGACTCTTCCCTTTCCTTGGATCACCACTATCGTTGCTTGATTCAACCCAGCTTTGTGTTTAGTCGTTATTTTATTTTTTTTTTTCTTTTTTCTTCTCCTTTCTCATTTTATTAAAGGAAGCACCAAACACAAGGAAAATGCCAGTGGAAACCAGCCACCGTTCTTCCAGCTCCACTTCCCTTCCTTTCCCCCATGATCCTCCTGTGTTTCCCTATGATCCCCAGCACAACCTAAACCAGGTGCAGCACCTACCCCATGATGTTCTGATGCCCAGCATGGTGGGCAAGGCACGTAAACCGTCAGGTAATCACAGGACTTTTCATCCTTTGTGATTAGAAACATTGCTAAAATACAGCTCTGCAGGGGTTGTCTTTTATAATGATGCTTCACTGTCTCCCTGAATTCCTCCACAATTTTGGAAGAATGAATCACGTTTTCTGTCTCCTTTTCTGTCCCTTTTGAGACGTTCAGTGATGTTGTGCTAAGTGGACATAACAGAAAGGAATAATCTTTATGGAAACATGATGCCTATTTTATTTTAAAAAAATAAACTCACATTATTGAGGTGTTTTTTTCTGTGTAAAAGTAGCAGTAAAACCCCATCACGATGTACAAGAATTTTTCCACAAGCTACTAATTCCATTAAGTGACACACACAGTTATACTCATAGAGGTAATCAATTTCTGCATGAGAAATATTTCCCCTGTGATGCCATCAAAGCCAGTTTGATCTACCAGCTTTGAATTATTTTGTTTGGTTCCTTTTTGATGACACCAGAGAGGTTACTGCTAAGGAAATCTCTTCTCTGTGAAACTGTGACCCTAGCGTAGGGCAAGGAGGAGAGGTAGAGGAAATGAATGCTAGAGCAGATGCTGCTGGTTTGCATTCAGAATTGCACATCTAACTGGAAGTATTAGTGATCTAGTTTAGCTTTCTCTGTCACCTGTGTTCTGTGAGGTAACAGCAATAAATAAAACACAACCAAGCAAACTTTTTTTTACTTTTTTTCCCTTTTTTCTTCCCTGCCTGCCCCACACAGGAGATCAGAAGAACATCATCCAGAAACTTTTGGTTGTGCCTGACAGGGGTGAAGCTTTCCACGGTGAAGACTACCCAGGTGTGGCACTAAGCTATGGGACTCTACCTTGTGCACCCAAAGACACCCTTTCCCAGGGGCAAAAGCCTCTTGCTCATCCGCGTTTAGGAGGTGGCACGCCAGGTGTCACCGGCCGCTGGCTGAGCACGAGCTACGGGGCCAGACAAGCAGCCACGCTCCCAGATAAGCGAGGGGCGCTCTGGGCCGGGCGTCCCGGGCAGCCAGCCCGGAGTTTGCAGGACGGCCTCCTCCAGCAGCCCTCACGTCAGGCGCACGAATCCTATTCCGCTGGCTGCCGGCTGCCACCCAGCACAGACTACAGCACTTTAAGAACACCGCGTGAGCCTTCGTGGGATCCTGCTGCCCCTCAAGGTTGTCCCGTGCCCCCCTCCTACACTAAGGCCCCGGGTCCCAGGAGAGTTGACATGCCCCCCGAGGAAGACTGGCGACAGAGCAGCTATACCCCTCAGCCTGGCAGGAGGCGAGTGCTGCCTGTTCATGTGGTAGATGGCACCTTTTCCTCTGCTTCCGAGGCGCACAGAAACGCGCTGGCCCGAGCAGCAGCTCCTGGCACCGTGCAAAGGAATGGCTGGTGAGATCCCTGCCACCCCTGCACCCTGGGGAACCCCCTGCGAACAGACTATAGCTGCTGCCTGGGTGCAGTTTGTAAGGAGGTGTCGAACTGCTTCAGTCGGTATCTGTGCCAGTTTTGTCTTAAAATGTAGCTGTACAGTATGTGGAAACTAATTGCACTCTGTTTCTTTCTGACACTACTGAACTGCTGTCTGGAGAGGGGGGAATCTTAGCTCCACTAGTCCCAGCCTCTCCTAGCAAAAAAGTGCTATAGGAAAGATAAGCTTATGGGGCATTGGTTACGGGTAAGTTCTAAGTATGTGCATGTTCTGAAGGAGGATGGCCAAAAGGACAGTTTTAAGGACTCTTTAGTGAAATGTAGCTTTGGTAAATTCTTTGTATACAAAATTAGTCCTTTTGTTTTCCTCTCCCTCCTGTTCCTTCTTAGGGGAAAAAACTGACCTACCTTCCAGGTTCCAGTGTATGTACACTTGCCAGGCTGGCAGTTAGTGAGGCAAACCCAGTCTTCAGTGCGCTGAGATCTCGGGCAGAGATCCCAGATGTAGCTGCTGCTGAGGAAGTGGCAGGGAGACACTGTTCATCAGTAAACCAGAGATTTCCTCACTTCTGTAAGGCGAACTAACAACGCTTCAAACAGAAAAGACTGTTAATGCTGCACGCTTCATTATACCAATGTAAACACAGAATAAGTTTAACTATTTTAGCGTCAAACATACTTGCTTTTGTAAGTATTTTTCAAATAAATCTATGAAAATAGTTCTATTTACCTGTCTGTGTATGACCTTTCTTTGATGTTTGACTTTCCTATCAGTTGTCCTGAAATTGCTGATTTTTTTTAAACGTAAACTAAAACAAGTTGGTTTAGTCCATTAAAAAAGTTTATATAATAAGTAGTTAAATTGAAGTATGTTTTGAGGAGTTTTGTAATTTTGCTACTGGACTTGCATTTTCATGTGTTTCATTGCTATTCTGTGCTTAACTTTCCTGTCCTAATGGGCACATAAACAGTGCCCTGTAGCATTTTGTGATTTCGTGGTCGGGGGAAAATATAGTGAATATGTGCAAGGTGGTAGTGTATACAGGTAGGAGTTTTAATCTCATATAAAAGGCTCTTCATAAGATCCTGCTGTAGGGAGACATTTGTTCTTTCACTAGGAGCGGCGCTCCTGGCCTTGCTGAGGCGTTCAAGTATCGCATCTGGAGTTGTTGCCCGTTCGGGAGGGTGGGAATTCCGTTTGGTGCCGAGAGAGGGACTGCGGATGTGGTTCTGCCGGCCCAGCCCGCCGGTGGAAGGTCTAGGCTGCCCTCTAGTGCTAGGTACTGCTTGGCCTCACGGTGGTTCGCTGTGTGTTAGTGTAATTTCAGGACTTGCACCTCGGACTTGGTTGGAATTTTATCTTTTCTGCTGTTCAGTCTGAGATTTTTGAGTCACATTTATTCCAATAAATGTCTTCTCAGTTTCATGTTGCTAAATAATTTCTACTATATCTATTATTTTAAGTCTCATGCAACTATAGTGTTGTGTTGCACTTTCTTTTTTTCCTGTACGTATTTCCCCCTACCAGCTCTGGTTACTGGAACAGAATAAAATGGATTCAGTAATATATTTAATGTCAGGAAAATACACGAGGTGGGGAAGGGAGGGAGAAACTTGCTTCGTCTGGAAGTCATCACCATTGCTGGAAGTCTCAATGCCTCATTAGTTAATACCTGTGCTGTAATTCACTTGACTTGCTGATAACTTGTAAAGGCCTTCAGTGGCATTTATTAGCTATTTGAACCCTGGAAAATCAGTCCTGTTTTAGTTAAGTAGCTCATTAAAGCTCACTTGCCTACAAGAAAGGTGAGGAGAGCAGCTTTCCCTAGGAATTCAACAATTACTTATTTCTTAGTCTGTTATGTATGTAAGGTTTGATGCAAAGTAACCAAGGTTTTCTTCCTAAAGTATCCCTCTACCTGACACCAGCTGCAGGGTAGGTTAGTGGGTGGAAATTTTAAGTGAAATGAAAACAAAAATTTACATCTATAAGTAATTTAATTTCTGCTCCCGTAAAATAGAACATTCAATGTCTTTGTCTGATCTTTGATGTGTTTTTAATAAGAGTTTAGATCCAGTTACATAGGGGGGAAAAACAGTAATAAAATGGAAATAACTTGGTGTTTCAGCAGTAGCAAACTTGTGTAAATATAATCTTTGTGTATATGGAAAAGTAACTACCTAGCTTGTGCATGCTGCTTACGGGAGTAATAATCAGGTGTTGCTGAGCAGCAGGTCTGTTGAGATGGAATATGTGCTAGAGCATAAAATACCAGCGAGACGACCAAAATGAACTCTCTTTTAAGGAAGTGAGTCACAAAAGTGCAAGGTAGGTACACGGTCCATCCAAACCAAAGGCCCCTGTGCCCACACTGAAATAGGTGGAACCTGGGAAGAGGGAGGGATCTCTCTTACTGGTATTTGCTCTGGTCGCTGACATTGACGTTGCACTGGTTTAGCAGAGAGGGAGAGGAAGAAGAAAATCAAAATCAACGACAAAAGAACCTTCCACCTGTGTCACGTGTGAGTAACTTGAGTCAAGCACCGAAATGAAAAACGGACAGATCTGAGCATTTGGTTGGGCAGGGGAGAAGGGAGGAAGGGGAAGAGAAGCCAAAGAAGAAAGCGGTTAGTCAATTGGAGAGTGCAGAGAACAGATGGATAGGTGAAAAAGATGGGCTAAATGAATGTTGGAGTTGCTTCCATCAAATGTCTCCATCTTTACAAAGAGCACTCGCTAACTGATGTGTCTAAATTTTCTTTCCTTTTAATAGATAGATTCCTGGAAAGAGAGGTCCTCAGCACCAATCTGCCTGCTGAAGCCTGTGAGGAGGGAAGACTGATTCGTGGGTTCTGGAGAGCAAGCATTTTATAGGACTCTCTAATTATAATATTCATGCTATTGCAAATGAACCTGTTCTATGTGTATAAATAGAGACAAACATTGGGAAAGCAGTGTAAAGGCCAAGTAAGTGTTTATACTAGCTGGGGCAAAGATAAAAAATATGCTTGGATATTACAAATTTCTCATTTATGTTAGATGCATCCTGGAGTCTTGCTGCCACTGTGCTCGCCTTCATTTAGAACGATGGGCGGCAGAAAGCAAAAGTATGAGCTCTGTATTTGCTGCCTCCAGCATTTTCTCACAGCATAGTCCAGAACCTTTTTGAGCCGTCAGACATCTGTAATTCTCTTTTTATGTTAGTTCTTTCACAGTTGCGTTCATTTCATTTCATACTTTCTGGGGAAGAAAAATATTTCTTGAGTGTTTTTGTAATTTTAATGCTTACAAAGTTCTCGGGACAGAATGCAAAAGCAAAGCTTTTAAATTCTCATGTGGGATTACTTTGGGTTATCTTCTGCATTGGTTTAACCGCCTAACCATGATCAAAGGCTGGCCCAATTCTGAGGATCATTTTGGCTCAACCTTTTTTTAAGATATGCAGCCCCCGGAGATAATTTACTTCCTATTAACATGTTAGTACTTAACAGTACTTGGTTTCGCTAGCTTGGTAAAAGGATGCCAAGGGGTTGGTTGAAGGCATATTTCAACTTCAGTTGTCCAGTAACAGTGGCCAGATGTGTTTCTGAGAGGAGTAGAACAGCATGTGCTCTTCGGTGACTCATTTGTCCTGTCTCTTTAGGTTTGTCCCTAGCATAGCTTGCTTTTAAAATACTTTTAATGGTATTTCTCTGACTTGCAGGCCATTTTGTTTGTGGATGAACATACCTCATCAAAATTAATTTTATACATCATAGCTTCAGTTTTACAGCGACAAGATCATTGGTTATGTTAATAAGGTCCTATACGTAGGCCTGATTAGCTTGAATATTTTGTTAGTTAAGTCTCTCTTTGCTTGTGGAGGCTGTAAGAAAACTAGAGAGAATACAAAGGAGGACAGCAAAAAGCAGAGTGAACTCAATTTTAGAGTGCATAGAGGTGACTGGATCGTAGTCTATTAATACCAGCAAGGTAGTAAGATAAATGAAGAGAGGGAATTGCTTGGTCTCAGATGGTGTGAGAAGGATCAATATCTTAAAGCTAAGGAAGGAAAAGTTTGAACTAGATAATAAGGGAGGGGGAGGAATGCTTTAAGCAGAAAAAGCGAGCAATGCTTTGAGCAACCCAGGGTAGAGCTGCAGGTACCACATCGCTCCAGTTTGAAGGTAGAGGTGTGGCTGATGGGTGGTGGAAAGAGGAATCACCCAGGAGGAGGCTAAGTGGCACAGGCTGGATTGCTTTATCCTATATTTTTACAATTGTGATTTAATACAAAGAATGATCGGGACCAAGAATATCTGAATGTAGCCTCTCTATATATCTACAGCCTGTTCATAGATAAACACAGGTTTTCAAGGAAATGAGTACAGGAAGGGAGTGTAATGGGATGGAGCAGTAGTAGGAAGTATCTTGTAGTAATTTTTGCCAGTGCCTATTTGATATTTTCACTTCCTGCTGTTGATGTTGGTGTAGCTTTTCAGTGGTGGAGGAACAACTGTGAAGTGTTGTGACATTTGTGTGTGTGTGCAGAACAAACACATAGCTGGCCCAGAGGCTCTCCTTTCTCTTGCTGACATACCGTAACATATTGGCGAGACCGAAAGAGTAAGTTGCTCCCTGTTCCAATTCACCAGTTTGACATCAGACATTAACAACTGGAGGATATATTGCAGTGACTTAGTGTAGATTTTTATGATGCTGGGGAAACTGGCCCAAGACTGTTTTCCGTCAGTATGATACTCTGGTGTTCTGCATAATAAGATTCTCCATTAAAGAAAAGAGAGAGGGGGAAAAAAAGTAAAAAAAAAAAGATGTTTGAGACAACTGGAAAATCTTGTGTCCTCTTAGAAGAAAATACTCAAGTATTCATCAGGAAACTTGGCATAAATGCATATGTCAAAATGCATTTAAAAAAATGTGGCTTGTTCTGAGACAGGCAGAGTTTGTACCAATGGTGAAACCTTTTCTGTGAATACAGAAAGAATTCCCAGCATACACTAGTGAGAATGCATAAAATGGGACAACCTCTTAAAGTTTTGTCCCTCTCGTCTTATTCTCCTGCTTATAGCATGTCTTCCCCTCTCAGACCTCGTTATCTCTGCAAGATTTGATCTATGTATCTTTCCCTTGGGATCTGGAACATATCTCTCGTGATTCAATTTCCTTCTTAGAGTTTTCAAAAAGTCCTTGTTGGATAATTAGATGATTCTGGGACACTGAGTTGTGCCAGTTTTAAAGATATGTAGCTTTCACAGTCAGATGGGACCGTTCTGATCATCTAGCCTCCTGCATGAGACAGTTACAGAATTTCACACAGTTATTTTATATCTACCTTCTCTATGGACTTGAAGTGCACTTGTTGTCTGAGGTGACTGTTTATGAAATATATTTACTACTGTATCTTGAGCTGCAGGGGAGGATGTCACGAAAGTTGAAGATTTAACATGACACTTCTCAATTTAAACCTTTTTTCACACAGCTCCAGTATGTACTGCTTTGAGATGGAGTGGGAGTAAGGGAAGGATCATCTGCATCCCATATGGCCCCATTCCCCATGGCTTGGTGGTTGCATCTTGCTGATTTTTTTTTTTTCCTCTGATATGAAAGAAGTTTTTTTCAAATAGCAATCTAGTGGGATGGAAGGCTTGGTTATACCACTCAGAGTATTAGAATAGCAACCAGACCTTTTTATTTATTTATTTATTTTAATTTTATTTAGATATTGGAATGGAATGACCACTTGGTGGCAAAGCTGAACAGGAAGGGGGAAAAAAAAAAAAAAAAGAAAAAAGGCTCTTCCCTCTTCAGGCATGCTTTCCTTTGCCTTATTTGCGTGAGATTTGTGGAAACCTACAGGAACATGGGCTTCTACCTGCAAGGCCACATTTCTATTTGTAGCTGTGTTTGTAAGTCTTGCAATGGTAAAGCTTGTGGTTCTAGTGGAAATGGTTTCATTTCTTGAACACAAGATGTGTTCAATCTATTAGCTTGGCTTTCGCCCCTCACAGAGTCTCTGGTAGATTTAGAGACAATATTGTATGAGAAATCTTCAATGAGAGGTTAAGGGGCTTAAATGTAGTTCTGCGCTCTATTTCTCTCTTTCCTTAAATTAAGTTCTGATACTGACCTTATAACAAAAGCAAGTACAGTATGTTTTATGGAACTAAAGCAGAAAGTGTTAAAAAATAAATAAAACCCCAAGGTAACCACTAAGTTCTCTTTATAGCTATTGTTATTCAAAAGATAGTCATACAAAATATGACCTTTTAATGTTTAAAGGAGGTGTGGTATGTAGGAAAAGTTATCATCCTGAGGTATTTATGAGAAAAGAACAAACTTGGGAGTGTGTAAAGCTTTTTTTTTTTTTTTCTTCCAGTTATGTCCGGATATAACTGGGAACATGTCAGTGTGCAGGCACTAGGTATGTTATCTAGAAACTGATGATGTCTCCTTCTGTCACAATATCATAATTAAATTATGTTATACTTTTTTAACCCCCCAAGCAGAGCTCTATCTGTGTCATCCTTTTTCATACGCCAGGGAGATAAGACAAGGGCTCCTGAGAAATCAGAAGAGTTGAGTGGCTGACAGACCCTGAGAGATGCCTTGGTCTTGCCCCGCACTTCAGGTGAGGCAGAGAGGTCCGTCTTGACAGCACTCAACAAGGTGTCAAGTGCCCTTTCTGCTCTGGAATCCCGACAAACGAATTTCTTCATCATATGAGAATCTCTGGGGTGTTTCACGCTGTCAAACATTACATTGCATTTATTATTGTATTTCTCTTCATTCTAAAGAAGAGACAGAATTTACTCCCTTGTTCAAGCAGCCTGACTTTAACCCTCAGTCAATAGAAGCAACATTTATTTGCTTTCCTTCCTATCCCATGCTCACACTGCACCTGCTGAACTGTCTGGTGGACCTGCATGCTGTGGAAGCAGCAGTTTCTACCACTGGAAAGCTTAGTGGTTAATCCGAAATTTTCACCTTTGATTTCGTTTATGAGGCTCTATGCATCTCAGTCCTCTTTTGGTGTGCATGTGCGCACACGTTTTCCTTGTGGATATAGAATTAGTAAATTCTGTTCTCTGAGGTTTGTCTCGCATCTTCCATCGGGGATTGTGTTTATGTGTGCCGGTTGATGAGCTCTTAAAGTTTTAGAGTGATATTTCATTAAAAGAGGCTTGCCTGGACCGTGCTGGGCTTTGTAATGAGAAACCAAGTCAGACCGGGCGCTCACGTAGCCGGGGATTGTGATACATCTATGTTTAAACCAAAGAGCTCCCCGGGACGTCAGCTCCTCTCCGGAGCCGACAGCCTCCTCGTCCGACCGGAGTGGCGTGTGGAAAACACCTTCATGGAAGCTGTTGCCTCGGAGCAGCTTTCTTTTCCTTGAATTTCATGATCTATGGCCTTAAATAGTTCATACATCTCTATATATATTTACAAGACTTGTATTAGTGACAGAAACGTAAACCAGCCCCTGTAGATAGTGTGTTCATACAAAGGCCGTGTACGAGGTGCAGAGATGTTTCCTCGGTCTCACGGCGTTCATTGGAAAGGTGCTTCCAGTGTGTGTTAATGCAGTAACTGGCTATTTTTGAGAGCTAGTCATGGTCTGAAAGAGGTTGGTTGGTTTTTTTTTTGGTGGTTTTTCGTTTTTCAAACCAAGGTGATTTCTGTGTGCTGAGTTACACTGTGGTCCTATAGCCACCCCTTCCTGGCGCCACACAAGGGCACCGCAGGAGAGAGGGGGAACTCGGTGCCAAGGACTTCTCCCTCAGGGCTGGTGCCTGTCCCTGGGGGAAGGGGTTTTGAGGGAAGAGGCCCCTTCCCTCAGAGGCCGCGTCCGTGCGGGCCGCGCCGCCCAACATGGCGGCCGGGCCGCGCTGCGCCGCGCCGCCCGCGGAGCTCTCCATGGTGGCGGCCCC
>PTEX01000107.1:2161833-2221853 GCA_003342815.1 Eudromia elegans
CCCTCCCTCCCTTGATTGACTATTTTCTACAGTTTCTAAACTTTTCTAAGGTTTGAAGACCTATTTGTCTTCAAACAGTGATGCCAAGTGATTTACTGTCTTGAGACTGTCTTTCCTTATAAAGTTCTTTTGGAGTTGCAGAAAAATTTTGGCTGCCAATAGTAATTAACTGCTGTGTCTGATTCTTTTGACTTTTTTGTGTGATAATTAACTGACTGATAATTAATTAGTTTGCCTGACCTTTGAGTGCATGTATGATTTTCATACTTTAAATTTGTCAGTATTTTTTATCTTTACCACTGAGGCAGCTGTTCCACTACCAGTGCAAAGTACTTTGCACTGATATGGAGGACCCTGCACTGACTTTTCTTTGAGAGAGAGGCTTCTGGGCTTGTTGGACTCAGCTGTGAGCAGCTTACACTGCAAAGAGACACTTGAAGTAATGTCCTTCTTGGTGCTATGCTTTTTTCCTCTCTGAGTGGTGCTGGGCTTTGGGACATAGTCTGTGGTATGTGTCCTGATGGGCTTATGGACATTTTTAATGAATTTTGAAGATGAAATCTTGTTATTTTGGGTTGTGGGAGACTTCAGCATCCCTTTGGTCTTTGGGTAGAGGTTGTGGTCAGATGTGACTGGCAAGCAGGATTTTCATATACTGAACAACAGCTTCTTGAAACAACTATTCAGAGAAATCTGAAGAGAAGCAACTCATCATTTATCCTTGAGCAGGTTCTTAATTTAAGATACTAATGTATGCTCCCTAACAGTCATATACATATAGGAGAAAAAGAAATCATTGCAGTATTTAATTTAGTAGGGCTAACTGGCAGCTGGGATTTCAGAAGGTAAAGCCAAGTAGAAAAAGCTGCCAACTACTTGCTGGTGTGTTCAGTTTGCTAAATGAGGCTAAGGAACCGTCTCACTGAAGTGTAAGTGATTGTAGAACATATCAACACAATGAATTCCAAAACAAACAAACAAACAAAAAAGCTCTAGGGCTGGAATATCTTTGTTTATCACCTCTAAAGGAATTCTTTGGCTTTTTTGGGTACAAATTTTGGGTGCTGATCTATTTTCCATAGCCAGTAGCTTAATTCATCTTCTGAGGCTGAGAAATAGAGCATAGCATCATTTTTAAAAAAGCTCCACATTGAACTGGAGAGCTGTAAATTTAACTTAAGGAGACTCAGAGCAGTTGTAAGAAAGAGTGGACTAAATACATCCCTGGAGGAATATAGTGCATAAAATAAAAGCTGATACAGTTTTCATAGAAGGAAGCCAGCAGAAACTATTAGAATTATTTCGAGGAGCCAGTGAGCTGACTGATCCAGAGAAAACTATTCATCAGGTTTCCTCATCAGAGCTGTTGAAGCAAGCAGTCATGCTAAAGGAGGAAGAGACTTTTGGATCTAAATTGATTCGGGGAAGCAAAACCCGTGCAAAAAAGTAATAACCTTCCATGATTGAGGAAGGTTGCTATCCAGAATCTACGCTCTATAAATGTATTCCTAAGTTATTTAGAAAAGAGAATGTGTAGTGAAATAGTAACATGTACTTTGGGCACTAAACTTCCTGGGATGTTTCAGAAGGCTTTTATTTGCCTGAATGACCGAACGGTAAAGCTGGAGGAGAAAGCATGCTGTTAAAAGCAAAACGGAAGGGCTATGCAAAGCCTTCCTTGAGCCTTGACTTGCTTAATACAGAGTAGTGTGAACAAGAGAGAAACATTAGGCCCCGTTATAAATGTGCCGCTCTATGTCTTGGGTTGTATGTAGATCTTGAAGAGTGCATGTAATTGTGGTCCACTTCCTGATATTCTCTGTATTATATTGTATCTTTCTGTACTGGAGAAACAGCACAGAAAAGACATGGTTGGAGGTATGGGATGGCTTCCTTGCAAGGCTGAAACTGAAAAGATTAGGGCTTTGTGACTTGGAGAAGTGGTAGCTGGGTAGTGGTAGAATTAGATGCATCATGAATAGTATCTGTAATGGAAAGAGTGAATACGAAATCACTGCTGCTTTTTTATTTCGCTGTGAGGAGGAGAAAAACAGCACTAAATCAGTTTTTGCAGAAGTGGATATAAAGGAAAAATGAAGCACTTCATACAGTAGTAAGGTAATGAAAATTTTGGAATTCATAGCAAGAGGATAAAGTGGAGGCAGGAAGTATAAAAGCATCTAGTAGAGGTCTGGGCAGCTCAGTGAAAGACATTTCAGTCAGTGATCATAAACATAATGCTCTTTAGGAAACCTGTGCTCCAGAGGAAATGCAGAAAGCATCAAGTTTTGGGAAATACGGCGTATACTGAGAGAAAGACCTACGTATTCACCTGTGCCAGAGATGTTTAGGCACTAAATAGTCTTTTGGTATAGTACACTGTGGTCATTTTGATGGGGTGGACATTTCTGAAAAGAACTTAGTTTTTTCCTGAGAGAACCTTACAAAAACATCGACTAATTTAATAGAAAAATTATATGCACAGGATAGAAGATGAGCAAAACACAACATGTTAGGCATATCAACAGTTTCTTTTTCGTGCTTTTACAATGTTTCACATTGCAGCAAGTGCGTGCATTTAAAGAAGTTTGAGTAAAGAGATGATTTTTGTGACACTTTGGGAAAATAATCTGCAGGAAACTGCATTTGCAGGATGTGTGCTGTCTTGGTTGGCATGAATAGGGCAACCCATGCCTTTTGATAATTATTGATTCCTACTTTATTATTCAAATCGTTTTTTGATTGGTTTGTTCATTTGCTAGCTTTCCGTGGTTGCTGGTCCACGGACCATCTGTGATGTCTTTATGAAATTTCTTTTCAAATCTGCCTTGCCAAACCCGAAAGGATAATTTGACATATTCTGTCTTCATAGCAGCCATGATGCTACATTTCTTTGTTCTTTATAGATGTTGGCCTAGAGAGATGAAAACTCCGGTGAGTTAACTTAAAAGGATTTGCTAGGAGTTAGGATTCTTGCTTCTACTGAGTGTCAAGGAATAATCAAAAGTGCATTTAAATCCCAAACAACTCCCTCTCTTTCTCAAACCCCAACAACCAAGCAAACCTCTGTTTTTTGGGGGCTACTGTGGTAATAAGCTGGCTTACGAAAAGACTGATAATAGTGTGTCTTTTTACAGAAAACTATCCTTTTATTAATATATGGCATCATTTTACAGAGACAGACTATATAGTTTCATGTATACGTATTCTCAAAACAACAACAGAAATCTTTGCTTGTCCTAAGTTGAGAAATTCAATATAAATACAACATCTGTAAGACTGCATTTGTGAAACCAAATGCAGAAAATCAAAATTTGAATGTTGAGTACAATTTTACAGCCAAAGCTGAATTTGTGGAACATAGGACTGTAGACAAGAAATGGCCATTTCTCTTTTGGTGGGAGCCTTTTATTTCAGCGTCCTGTTCCAACAGGGTGACCCTCATACAAGCCAGATTTAACCAAGGTTATTGAAATAGGCTTATATATCAGTATGATTTACCTTTGCAATATCTACATTTTGTTTTACTATCAGCCACTGTTGCACTCAGTTCCTAGGCAGTGAGAGATCTGCTGTGGGTCTAGAAAAGCAGTGTGTGTTGTGTTGGTTGCCACACTGTGCTTCTTGGTTGGGATTACTGCACTAGGTAAGGTGCCATGCTAATGTAGTGTTTCTGCTTCTGAACCTTACTGCAGTGTACTAGGAATGTACTCATTCGGGTTGATGATAACTTTTTCGTCTTTATACCAGGCTTTATTGCAAAGTATAAATATATTCAGAGGCTCATAGAAAGTCTGAGGGAAAATTAGGTTTATAGGTGTTATTTCTGGTATCCCAGTTTTAAATATTCTGCAGTGTGAAGGAAAGATCTGTTTTTTCCTATTCAGAAATATATTTGAATAGTAACAAAACCTGTGACAACCTTTTTCTTAACAGAACCCAAAAGCTACTCACTGTGTCTTTTTCAACATTACTCTTTAAAATTTTGAATCAATATACTTGAAATAGCTGTAGGTGACATAAGCAACATTTTATATATTTTTTTTTAATTAATTTTTGCCTAGTAAACAGCGGTTTGTTTTAGAGAAGTGGATATATTGTAAATAATGATCCATGCTATTTTTGATAATAAGATCTGTTCCATTACTAATAGGATATGGTCTGCTGTCATTTTATATTGCAATGTGTACTGCTTTAGAAGTTCCTCTCCAAACACTTGTCCGTTGCTTGTCTTTTTTGGGAATGGAAGAAGTGAATCCTTTAATGATCAATATCTTACAATTTCCTTAGGGTGATTCTTCTTAATTACCATTCCATTACAGTCCCCAGAGCCCAGGTTTTGCACGGAGATTTTGAAACATGTATTATATTTCTGTCTTGGAATGCATCATGCTCCAATTCTTTTTCCTTAGGCTATACTATTCTATTACTACTTCATCAAACGTTTAATTAAACCCATTAGTTTGCAGAAATTGTCTATGTGCTTCAAAAAATATAATCCTTAGCCTATTAAATGACATGATTTGTAATATTTTCAAAAGATATGAGCTTTAATACAGTGTCAACTATTGTTGAGACAAAAATTGAAGTATAGAATGCAAAGAAGCAATTTTAATAATAAGTGTTGCTGTTTCCTTCCAGTTCAGTGTTGCAGTTTAAATTCTTAGCACTGTTTTGAGCTCTCTTCCCTGAAGATTATTTTGACAAAAAATAATTCTTGAGCAGTAGGAAAATAGATGCATTGCATGGAAAAGACTTTATTATATGTAAAGAATATGTAGCTTTAGTTTTTCTGCGAGACTGATATAACTTTACAGATACTTGTCTGTTTTTGATGCTGCCACATTGGGGCATTATGGATAGCTCCCGGAAATACAGAGTTTGTCATTTGATATGTAATATTTCTTACTGTGTTAAAATAATCTGATACAGTTATTTCCTGGCAGTCCATGGAAACATCTTTTTTTTTAGCCTTGCAGAAGATATAACTTGTAAGGTGTACTCAAAGCTATAGTTAGCTAAATTATACAGAATTGAATTCTGTAGGAAGCTGATCAGAAGTAGATTACTTGGACATAAGAGCTTTACTAAAGGAGGTAAATTTGATCAGCTGTATGTTTAGAACCCTTTCCATGTTTTCAATGTCTCATAAAGAGGAATCTGCACTATCTTTCTAAGTTCTGCATTGTTCAGTAGCCATGTAGTTCATCAGTAATGGTTAGCTAATAAAAGAGGGAAGATCAGTGGGTTGTCTGCATGGACCATTCTCCTCCATCCCGTATCTGCTCCAAAAAGGAGAAAAGATCATCTTTTGTTTAAGACACTTATCTAGGAATAGCAATAGAAGTAGTGAAGTTGCTGCAGATCTGTTTCTCGCATTGATTGACTTTGGTTCTGTGATCTCTAGTGTGTTTGGAGCAATTAGAACAGGAGAAAGCTCCCTCATGAGTTGTCTGGTGCATTGTAAAAAGTGAGCTCAGCTTTACATTGCATTGCTTGTCTCTTTCAAGGGATTGCCTGCTTTTATAAACTTGCATGAGCTTGATTGACCCCTCTTGTACTGGAGAGCCCAGAACTGGACACAGTACTTGAGGTGCGGCCTCACCAGGGCAGAGTAGAAGGGGAGAATCACTTCCCTCAACCTGCTGGAGATGCTCTTAATACACTCCAGGATTCCATTGGCCTTCTTGACCTTGAAGGCACACTGCTGCCTCATGGTCAACTTGTTGTCCACCATGACACCCAGGTCATTCTCTGGAGAGCTGCTCTCCAGAAGGTTGGTCTCCAGCCTGTACTGGTGTCTGGAGTTATTCGTTCCCATGGACATTGCGCTTGCGCTTGTTGAACTTCGTGAGGTTTCTCTCCGCCCAGTTGTCCAGTCTGCCCACGTCCTTTTGCATGGCAGCCTTCTGGGCTGTCAACTTCTCCTCCCAGTTTGGTATCATCAGCAAACTTGCTGAGGGAGACACTCTGTCCCTTTGTCCAGATCATTGATGAATAAATTGAACGGGAGTGGGCCAGGGACTGACATGTCAAGAAAAGAAGCAGAGGCACTTATCTACACAATATTTAATTAGTCTGCAGTTTGTTATGTGGAGTGGTTTTTTTTCTTTGTGGTAGAAATACTGTGTTGAGGAAAAATAAATTGTCCCAAAAGAAATTCAAATAATGCAGAAAATACAATTAAAAAAATATGAAAGCCAGGAAGTCAAGTGATTGTTAGGATTAAGGGTGGTGTGGCCATAATTAAATTCTTCTAAAAACTCAATAGATAAATTGTCTTGCTGAAACAATGGCTTTGTCTTTTCAGAGTTATTCAGATTTATGCTTTTAAACAATTCTTTGCGTGGAATGAAAATGATTGTTTCTGATTTCTTAAGTATACTGAATTTGTTAACAGTTTGACTATATGGGATTTTTTTTTTGACATTCTAAAATAATATTTAAATGGAGAGAGAGAGAATGGTTTTGATTCTTCTCTTTTATTTCATTCATTTGATACTGGCTTTTATATATTCCTTCCAGCTAAATTTTCAGATAAGTGGAATGTAATCGTGTCTGAGCATGATGAGGTTTGATGTAGCGCCACGTGGGAGCTGGTGGTCGTCGCCTCTCCTGTGTGCCAGGCGTGTGATCTGTGCACTCGCTGCACAGGGCAGCTGCTGAGCCCACCTAGGAGGCTAGCAGGCCACTGTGCCCAAGGCCACTGCCCTCATCGACCTGTCGGCATAGCCTTGCGTGCACATGGAGCTTGAGGCAGCTTTTAACGGCAGCCAGGGAGGTCTGGGTAAAAGCCCCGGAGTCTGCGAGAGGCAGGAGCCATGGGCTACTTCCCATCCTGGCCAGGCTCCATGTGCTTCCAATACTGCCTGATAGCTCCTAGGCAGCGTGCAGCTTCTGGGCAGCCTTGGACTGTGACTTGTGGAGAGAGAACAGCAGGAAAATAGGGTGAACAAACTTCTCTGACCAAACTGGTGAGGTTGTAGGCTCCCAAACCTGGCCAGGTTTGCTGCTGCTGTGGATTATTATGGATATCATTATTTACTGTATGTCTTTTTGCTGAGCCTCTCTGTAGTGTGGAGATGTTCTGAGGCAATTCGTAGTCTGGCTCGCTCTTCATTGTGTAGGACGCTTGCTGTCATCAGGAAAGTGTCTCACTCCATATCTTGTCTTCTGCACAATGTAGCTTAGGAATGTGTTGAGTAGCACAGATCCTTGTGGGCTGGCCCAGGTGACCTTCTTTATCTTCAGGTGCTGGCTGTTGCCTCCTTTTTATTTGTTATCCTTTAAAGAGTTGTTTATCCCTTCCGGTTTCTTTTTTTGTTTTAAGGTTTTTTAAGGACGGACATTTTCAGATGCCCGCTCAGACTCACAAAAGCCAGTACTGTGTTCCCATGCTTACAGAGCCCTGCATGGAGCCTCTCTTTGTACCTGAGAGGCATGACATTCCTATGCAAAAGCAGCTTTGCCTCTTTCAAATGTTAAATATATTATTGTGCCTTCTAACTCTGTTCCTATTGTTTCTGCCAGTTTGCATACTATAGAAATTAGTTTGTTCAATATATATAGTACAAAGTTGAATTCGTTGTTTGGCACAATTTTATCATGTTGCTACTTATGTCATCAAACTTACGGTTAGAAAGACTTTTGTCCAGTAGTCTTTGTGCTTCTTTATATAGAACTTATTATACTATATAGAACTTACTATGATAGATCAGTTTTCCACTTTAGATGGAGTGTGTTTTTAAAATAATGTGGTTGTAATTTATGTGTTTCTTTTTAAATTACAGCTGTACCTTTTCCACCAACGCATCGCTTGACATCCGAAGAAGTATTTGACACAGATGGAAAACCAAGGGTTGACATTTTGAAGAACCACTTAATAAAGGAAGGTCGAGTAGACGAAGAAATTGCACTTAGAATCATCAATGAGGGTGCTGCAATATTACGAAGGGAAAAAACTATGATAGAAGTTGAAGCTCCCATTACAGGTAATATTTCTAGCTATTTCACTGATAGTTAAATTTTAAAAGGAACAGTTTTTCTCTTATTTGCTTTGAATTGTTAAGATAAAAAATTTGGATCAGCTGACAGGATAGTAGTTAATTGCAGATATGGATTGTGGTTTTCTAATTCTTGTGATGTAAGTGGGAATAAAGATAGCTACCTGGAATTTAAAAATGAACTCAGATGGAAATATCTTAGGGCATCAGTTTGCTTTGATTTTTTTTTTTTTTTTTTTTTTTTTTACATTGGGTAAATAAAAACATTTTAATGGTACTTTTTTTTTTTTTTTTTTTTTAAAGAAAGTTAATCATGAAAACCATTAAGTGACTGAACTCAGATTGTTTGGAAGACCAGCAGGCTCAAAGCAAGAAAGCTTTCTATATATTTAGAATTTTATATTTTAGTTTATTCAAATAGTTACCCTGAGTCACTGGTTAATAGATGTAGAAAAAAGGAAGGAAAGTTCCTGCAATGTTTGAATAGAGATCTGAAAAAAATGATATTCAAGAGAGCAAATTATATTAGGTCTAATATTTTATAGGTCATGATGACTAAATAGCCTGCTCCAAGGGTTTGATAACCTTTAAAGTGTGGTGTGCCATTTCCTACATTTCTTTCACAAATTCAAAAGAATTTTTTCCCTCTAGATCTGCTGTTAAAAACTGACAAGCAGAGGTTACTGTTGGTCAGATTATTGACGTTTTGTGTTGATATTTTGTATCAATGGAAGAAGCCACAGCCTTTCAAATTGCTGTTGTTACCAGCAATACCTCCTGCAGAAGCAAGAAAGCAGCTTCTGACTCCAATTGGGCCAAGAATTTCTAAGGGGATTGAGGAGCTGGGACCAGCTGTCTACTCCATATGTGCTTTTCTTGAAATTAGGGGAATACTTGGCCTTGCTGCATGCTTTTCCAACTCATCCCATCTGCTCTCTTCGGCACTTCTGCCTCAGATTGATGACCACTGATCTTGTCCAGTTTCATATTCTAAAAACACAAGGCAAAAAACCACTCTTGAAATAGTGAACATGGTTATTGGAAGGAGAAAAATAAGTGAGCAGAGAGTAAACAACTCCTGATGACCTTCAAGAAATGAATGCACAATCCACTGGCAGCTCTTGAAAAATCTTCCAGAAGCTGCCAGACATAAATAGGCTCATTAGCAGTATTGTCATAGGTAGGGAAAACATCTTGGTAACAGAGGGGAAAGCTCAAAAAAGGTGTATTATTCCTAGCTTATACTGCCTTTTTTGTTCTTTATGAGAGATATTTTATGGCTATTTGCTAACTATAGATTTAGTAACTTTTTGGGATTTTTTTTTTTTAATTAACTTGAACGTTTTGTTTTGCTTGCAGTGTGTGGTGATATTCATGGCCAGTTCTTTGATCTAATGAAGCTGTTCGAAGTGGGAGGATCACCTGCTAACACAAGATACCTCTTCCTCGGTGACTATGTAGACAGAGGTTATTTTAGTATAGAGGTAACTGAATATATTAATCTGCTTTGTCCTAAATTTTTGTAAGTACACTTTCATAGACTCTTTCCAAATGAAATTTTAGGCTTCTTTAGCATGTGAATGTATTCTTTGCTGTGTTTTCTCTTATTTTAAAGGCCTTTTACAGGAGGATGTTAATCAGCCATTCAGCCTGTCCCATGGAAACCATGAGACTTGCTCATTTTTCTTCCTTTTTACTTTTGAGGAAAGTTTGATTCTGTAGAATTATTCTGTATAGTCTTGCTTCTCTTGTAATATTCATTAGGGTGCATTTGTAGGCTTGTAAAAAACAGGTGAGTAATGTTGAGAGGTCTTTCTTATAATAACAATTGTTTATGATAGTAGTCAACCTGTATAAATTAAACTCCTACTTAAGTAATAAAGTATTATTAATAATTATTAATATTTTTCTTTACTAAAATTCTGAGGGTGGTTGCAGGTATTTCCTAAGGTTGACTTGTTTCTTCTATTAATTTTTCAGATATTTTGAATTCAAATACTTTTTTAAAAGTTTAAATATATGTGTTTTGTTACATTCAAGAGAGATTCACAAATTCATATATTCAGTTGGTTTCAGGGCTATGATTTCTGAGTTATCTGTTCTGTTGGAGCCAGCCTGGGAGATGCTTCAGCTTGAAACCTCTTCATTGATATTAAGATAGAGTAGCTTACATTTTGAGATATTACATTATTATATGATGCTTTATTTCAGTATCAGAATTCTGCAGCTCTGTTATCATGTGTGTACAATGTTATGGGCATGCATAGTGTGTTTTGGAATTACAGGCTTGGTGTTCAGACTCAAGATTCAGCAGGAGTGATTGCTTTTCAGTAGTTTGTGAAAAATTACAACAAACATTCCTTTACAACAAACAAAAAAATTACAACAAACAAATAATAATTACAACAAATATTCCATTCTCATATGATTTTAATTTAATTAATTATAATGCTTGGGATATTAAATATGTCATAGAAAAACTGCAATTTTCTAGAAATTGTGAAATTGGTGTTTTTAAACTTTTTTAAATGGCATATTTAAGCGTTCTTAAGTGTTTTCTTATTCAATTTTTGAAGTTCTAGTTGTTTATTTTATTGAATATATTTGTTTTTCAACAGTGTGTGCTGTACTTATGGGTCCTGAAAATTCTCTACCCAAACACATTGTTTCTTTTGAGAGGCAACCATGAATGCAGACATCTAACAGAATATTTTACCTTTAAGCAAGAATGTAAGTAATGTCCAAGAAGGTAAAATTAGTTCACTTCCAACCCCTTGACCATTGTTTGGCTTTCTTGTTTTGCTGGGGAGATGTTTTTTTCTAACTGTAAAATGAAGACCTTGCAAAAGTTTTGAGCCCACCAACATCTGTAGAATTGTTTGCATTTGTTAGGTGTGATACTGATGTGTTAAGTGCATGGAAGACTCGTGTTATTACAAGGTACGTTTTGAAGTTTAAAATCTTGGAGGAGGGAAGATATTTTCAAATAAAGCACAGACAAGGGTTAGGTCTCTGCTTGAAATTTTTTGCTGTCTTGGCTGTTGTGAAACTGGTAAGAAAATCCTGCTGCTGCTGTAATTTTTTGATTTGGGGAGGTGATTTTAATTATGCTAGTGTAAGATGACACTTGATGCATGCTATGCTGCCTTTGGAGATTTGTAAGTATGGATCCATTTCTTAAGGATGAACTGTCCTTGTTTAAAAAGTAAAAAGCACACAACGCTTTGGTATGGATGAAGGTGATGTAATGTCCTGACTTCTCAGTCTAAAGAGAAGATCACAAGCTTCTCTGTAATACTTTATTTACTAAGGTATACTGTATAATTGTATAATGCAAAATAGTTCTCTAATTTTTTACAAAGCAAAAATAGTTTCTGCATACTTCAGACAATAAAAGAAGAAATGAAGAAAAGTATAGTTTTGAAAGAGAAAAAGAGAAATATGTATCTTAAATTTAAGATCTGTTATATATTTTTTCATCAAGTGTGTTATTCTTAATATTTTATTTTTTTTTTCCAGGTAAAATAAAATACTCAGAAAGAGTCTATGATGCTTGCATGGAAGCTTTTGATTGCCTTCCTCTTGCTGCCCTTTTAAATCAACAGTTTCTTTGTGTTCATGGTGGACTTTCACCAGAAATAAACACACTAGATGACATTAGGAGAGTGAGTATTTTGTGTATTTGGAAATAAGTGAAAATACAAAGGTTTACATGATGCTATGCAAAGTCACTTCGTAAAAATGCCAGTATATTGTTTTGTCATCTTTTCTCTTTTGGAAATGTAATTCAGGAACTGAAATATAGCCTAATTTTTTAAAATTATTTTAATACTTATCCTCTCGAATGTATTCTTTATTAGGAGATTTTTCTGAGACAGTTGGAACAATGGCAGACGCTCCCAAAAAAAAAGCAAAACCAAAAAAATCCAAAGTCCACCAGGTTTCCTAAGACACCCAGTATGTGTAAAGAGCTTTATATTCAGTCTGTATTTCCTTTATGCCTAGTATTTCTGGATAGGTAGAATCCAGAACTCTCATGGCTATCAGGATTGAGCTCATAAAAGTTAACCGTAGTTTTAAAATCAATTGATATATCAAATATCATATTTCAGTGTTTCTTATAAATTCTGTAAGTCCTATCAAATGAGTGGTGGGCTGTGGCTTAGTTTGTGTGTTTTTATGTGATGATGCACTTCCCTTAAATGAGTTTATTACTCTCTTGATTGTGTTGATCTTATCCTTTTGAAAGAGACTGTGAAGTTACAGCCCGTAATAGAAGTTCAGAGTTATATAAAATGGGAAATTTAGTAGGCATTTGATTAATAGCCATAGTGCTTCTCACTGTAGTAAATGTGATGAAGAAATATATTGAAATTAGTTGTAGCTTATATGGAGTGCTGATGTCAGGGGAAGATTGTATAAAACGAAAATCCTCAAAGTTAATTTTTTTTTTTGCACACTCCTTTTTGACTTTAGCAGACTTTGGGAAATTAACATGGAGTGTGACAAGAGTCATGTGTTATTCTTGGCACTTGTTTTTAAAATTTTGGTTACTTAGAATATAAAAAATGATCAGTTATATGAGAACTGGAGATGCATTTGCTGTTGTGTGGAATTGCAGTTTTCCCTTGGTTGCCGCTGGTGATGTTGGCTTCTCTAGGAGGGAAGTGGTGGTAGGGAAGAACGCTCTAGCTGATGTTGAGCCAGCTGCACGAGGGACTTGCTTGTGGTTTTCAGAGCTTCCGGGTTGGTAATTTCTGAAATTTTAGAAGACACTGGTAGTAGCAAATTGGTTCTACTAAGGAAACAACTTCTGAAGAGATGGAGATGATAAAATTCCTTCTGTAAGGCTTTTTGAAGATACAGGTCTTAAACAGTTTTAGTAGTACAGCCACTGCTGTAAAGATGCAACTGCTTTAAAATCTTTTATCACTTGTAAGGTTGAGAACTTCAGCCAAAGTATTCCAGTATTTCTTCCTCATGGAAGATGACTGTCATTTGTCATCTGCGAGTCAATAGTCATCCATGTACTATTTTCTGTACTCTTAGGGAAAGAAGAAAATTGTGTGTTATTTCGGTATATTCTTTGTTAAACTAGGTGTTTGCAATAGCAAATTTCAATTCAACTCCTATTTTAATGAGGTTACAGTAGATCAGTGTTTTACATGCTGTAGTGAAGTTAGTTGCAGAACTGTCATGAGTATGCTGCTGTTTTTAGATTATCAGACCAAGTCCTCTGGTAAAGGGTTCTTGGTGTCATTAATTCCTGTATTAATTACACATTTTAATATAATGTCTATGTTTCCCTCCCCCAATTTCTTCTACAATCTAATGAATGAAATACTATTTTCAAAATACTTATGGTACCAGGAAAATAAAATGAAAAGGAGTTATTCTTTTGCATTGTGAAGTTCTGTTTACAAAAGCAATTGGTATTAATTGTTGTTAATAATACGTAAAGGGAGAATGTTCTGAATCTTGTATGTTCAGACTCTAGTCCTGAGTTGTGTCCTTTGTAGTGATTCTTTGTCATTAATGTGAATTCACATTATTATGATTCCTAAAGAAAGTTGTGTTACAAGAAGCTGAAGTTAAGAATGAATGTTATTTTATGAAATAAAAGTTTGAGACTCTATAAAAGTATTCTCTAACAGGAAATCTATTGATTGCATTTGGCATGGAATTGATTAAGTGTAAATTTATTCTTACTGTAAGATTAACTTTGCTAGTTTTATATTCATGATGAACTTTGATTAAAGTAAATAGCTTTTTCATGGGTCTAATATAGAAAATCTAATATACAACTTAAGAATTATAAATCTTTAAAAAATGAAACCAAAACATTCGTGTTGGCTAGTTGTGGAAGTTAAAATTTAAAATATTTATTTCACATTTATTTTCAAAATATGTATATAAAAATATTTTTAAAGGTTCTCATCTGAAAAGTTCAAGAGCATTTTACGAGTTCTCTACGCGTGCGTTTAGAATCAAGTTTCAGACTTCTAAGTGAGTTTACAGCGTGCATACTGTCCAGTTGCTGAGACTAAAATTTTCTAAATTTGAACAAGATATGATAGAGTTTTTGAAATGCAACTGACCAGTATAAATTCCTGCTTTAGTTATTTTCTTGGGAATTGATTTAACTGCTGTAGCTGGGAGTCTTTCTGTTACTACTCATCTCTAATTTAAAGTGTAAAAACAGTGCTGCTCAATCATGAGAGGGTGCTGTTACCCCTTTTGGGTTTTCAAATGCTGAAAGATAAAACACAGGCTGTAACTCTTGTAGGGACTTGTATTGTGTGCAAGCAGTCTTGTGTAAGTGCATTCCTGGTTTTCCTATTCTGTGTTCCTTTTCTGAGAGGTGTGAGTGACTTCTTTGTGTTTTGCTAGATACGTATCTGTTATAATTAATAACAACTGAAGAATAGTTGATTTAAACTTTAAATGTAAATAGCCTATTCAAAGAAAACTTCAATATTTTAGGTGTGGCTGGAAGAAATAATAAGCTTATATAACTGCAACAAGGTATATTGGAGCTTGTTTCAAAAAAGATTTAAGTGTCAGAGAGCAGGAATAACTATATCCTTAATTTTATTTTTACTGTCTTGTCCATTACTGGAGGTCTTCATCTCCTTTTAACCTCCTTTCTCCTCAGTTTTATACGCTGGTGTCCTGATACAGCTCCTATCTTAATTTACCAAATCTTTTGAACTGATTCAGACAGTTACAGGGACTGTGATGTTAACTTATATTACCCATAAGTGTTACACTAAAAAGTAGAATAATGCGAGAGGAGAAGAAAATGGTAGAAACAGAGATGGAGCATTTTGACGAGCTCAGTGGTATAAATAGGAAACTGTACGGGCGCTCATTGCAGTCCCAGAACAAATACTAACTGGTGCAAAACTCTGTGTGCCCGGTGCAGGGAGAGGGAACTGAGAAGGATGAATTGAATAAATGATACCTTGTGACAAGCCTTTTAACATGTATTGCTGTACAGGTGGAGAGAAACACAGGTTTTTGGAAAGTAATACAAAGGTTAAAAAACATTTTGGAAAAAGACTTTGGAAAGCCACTTTGATGATAGGATTGTGGGGTTTGGGTGTTTTTTGTTTTTTGTTTTTTTTTTTTTTTTTTTTTTTTTTTTTTACAGTGTTTTAATTAAGTTGTAAGGCTTAGCAGTCATGTAAATTTAAACAATGAGTAATGCTGTTTTAGGATTAAATATAAGCTTGTGTGTTTATGTGTATGAAGCTATTATATATCAATTCTGATGAACACCACGCTTAGAAATGTAAGGCAGTGTTATCTGGATTGATGCCTAGGCATTTTTTGTTTGCTTGTTTTTAAAGGATCATCTGATAATTTTGGGAAAAGGCACTAATAGAGGCTTGGCAGCTGCTCAATAGCTGTATTAAGGCTTGGCATACTCTGATAGTGTAAGATGCTTTTGAATTAAATAGATGATATAAAATTTCCCTTTTATGTCTAGGAAAACATTACACTCTTGTGATACAAGGTGATATATGAAACAGATTTTATATATAGTCAGGGCAATTGTACAATTTTACAGGCCTTCTTAGTAGCAGAAGTTACTTAGGACAGATGATCTTTGCAGTCGGGGAGGGATAATCATCAAGAGGGAATGCTAACCAGGATAGCTTGTCAACCTAAAGAAGAAATTTTGTTTAGATGCAATTTCTGCATCATGACTTTTTTGTCAGTATTGCGGATATTTAGGAAGGCCATTTAAATCTGAATGAACAAAATAATTATTTTTGCTGGCAAATATTATTATTTTTGCCGGCAAAAATAATTTCAACTAAAAGGCAGCTTTCGTAGTAGCTGTATGAGGAAAATTTAGTCAGAAAGATTGCTGCAAGTGTGTGTCTAATTTCCAAAAAACTGCAGCTTTCTGAAACTTTATCTGATTTTTGTCTTCTGAAGCTCCTTTACACAAATGTTATGGTTGTGTTGTTAAAGTTTGTCTCTTTCAGACACATGTCCATCAGTTTGGAGATGCTGCTTAGTTCATCTCATTTACAGTGCCAAATGTTTTGCTGAAACTAAATTCTAAGAATGGTAATTCAAAGTCCAGTACCTTGTAAGGAAGGAAGTATAGACAAGACTGTAGGGACTCCTAGTGCTAAGAAACACAGAAAGGGAATTGTCTTACTGATTTACAGCAAACGGTCGTTGTTTGATTCAGCTGGATATGATATTAAGGTTTAATTAGAAAAAATGCATCAAAATGTGCAATCTTCTGTTTTAAAAAATAAAATTATGTATATTTAGTAAAGGAGAAGGACCCTGTACTTGCTCTGTGTTTGTCAGTGGCAGTCCATGTCTTCCTACTCCTTATTCATTCTAACGGAGGAACTACTGGGATACTGTTTTTATCATGCTTTATTTCTTTTTTGTAGTTAGCTGAAATTTCCTTATCTTTAGTTAAATATCAGATGCCTGCCACTTTTCACTGGGCCTCACATAGTTTTTAGGGCTTTATTATATAAGAGTACACAGGAAAATTAGGACACATTAATTAAAACCAATATTTGTAAGTTCAAATAAACTCAAATTTCTGTGAAGGTGCTTTTTGTTCAAATTTACACTAATTTTAATTTGCTGGGTCTTAATCTACCTCCAAAGCTTTGCTCTTTCTGATTTCAAGCATCCCTGTGAAGGATTGTAATAAATTTATTTGGTAGCCTTGGCTTATAATATATAGGAATTAATTTATATTTAGATATCCTAAGGTATATATTAAAAATATGCTACCTACATCTGAAAAACACCATGAGTAGAGCTTCTTATTCTAAAATAAAATTGTCTTACTCTCAGTTACCTTCTTACTCTAAAATAAAATCATTGTGTTCTAGGTTACCTTAATTAAGCTAATTTGGATTGAGACTCTTGCCACAGTTGCAACCTAGTCACAAATAATTAATCAGTAAAAAATATTTTGAATTAACTCATGTGCTTTGTTAACTTCTGGTATCGTTATGTTGGAGAAACCTTTAAATTTATTATTCTGATTTGATGCATCTGATATAATCTGAGTTGAGTAGAATGCAGTGATATTTCCTTAAGTTTTGAGATGTCTTGAGGAACAGGCCAGGTGGTAGTCTGGGGCTGTATCTGTTGATGGAGACAGTGATCAGATGTCTAAGTAAATATAATTACCTTTTGTAAATAGCCCTCCTTACTTCACTACATTACTGTTCTGAAGGCTATGGGAAGATAGTCTGGGAGAGAGGTGCATTTCTTACAGCAACCAAAGATTTTGATTTATGACATCTTCCTCTAACCCTTTGGCCAAAGTCATGGAAAATTCTTAGAGAATCAGTCAACAAAAATTTATTAGAAATGCTTTCTAGACTTTCAGCCTTCTATATTACAGGAAACATCCATCAGCCAACAATTGGATTGTCCTTGTATAAATGCTTCAGATAATTCCTGGACCCAAATTTTTTGCTGGAGGCTTAGAAACTTGATGGTTTAATCTACAGAAATTCAGGTACTTTCAGAAGTTGATGGACTGACTTCTTCAATCTGGAAGGAATATTCCATGCTGGGTTTATCATCCAGTGTGGGAAATATTAAACCACTAGATTTATAGTATGGACTTAGTCCCAACAACACCTTCAGCTAATACCTGCCTAGCCATTATCTGGCAGGAATTTGTAAAGATCTGGACCTCTCCACTTATGTTACAGGTGGCAGCCTCGGGAGCTCTGATTTTCCAGGGCATGAGAGAGCTTGGCACTACTGCTGGTTCCATATTTGAATGGATTCCTATGGACCGTTAGACTCTAATTCACCAGGTGCTCTCCAAACCTCCCTTCGAACCTGTCATGAAGAGTTAAGTGTTCTCTAGTACCATCAAAGTCATCTGCTTTGGTATGGGAGGTAAAGTGAGATTTATGCGCTGTCCATCAAGAACTGTTCCTACATTTCTTGGATAAAATCATCTTGTGAAAAAACTCCAGCTACATAAAGAGCAAATAAACTTTAAATTTGGGATATCTAGTTTCACTTCTGGGAAAGCAAATGTTGATTGAATGTTACCTAAACAGGATATTTTCCTTTTGTGTTATCAAATGCTCTCTCCTCTTTCCCTCTGCCCCTTTTTGCCATGATTACTAAGAAAGTAACAGGCTGCTAAAGTGAGTGTGTCCAAGTGAACATCTGAAAAGAAGCATCTAGAGAAAAGAGAGAGAAGGGAGAAAAAAAAAAAAATCTCTAAAAATGCTTATTGTCCACCAGGGACAAAGCTGAGAAATGAAGCCTTTATGAAAAAATATCTACAGACAGCTAACATAAACATCTCTCCATCACATTGTTTAGCACTGTTTATGAAGATAGTGGGACCATTTTGTCCCTTGTCTGTGAATTGGTCATCTTATATTACACATATCCATCAGTCTGGAAGTCATCTCCCTTCTTCGCAGAACTAATAGATCTTATTGCTTTTAACAGGTGTGGTTCTTTTGGCCTCTGCCTTATTTGAGGAGGAGGAGAGGAAAAAAAAAAAAACAAACCAGAACCTACTTCTCTTTGATGTGGTTGGGTTTTATTAAGTAAAGCCCTGGTATTGATGGATATGTAGTATAACAAATATATAACATTTCCTGATTTACTATTCAAATAATCTTTGTGCTGTTGCTTTTTCTCAAACAGCTAGATAGATTCAAAGAGCCTCCAGCATTTGGACCAATGTGTGATTTACTGTGGTCAGATCCTTCAGAAGATTTTGGAAATGAAAATTCACAAGAGCACTTCAGTCACAATACAGTCAGAGGGTGCTCCTACTTTTATAGGTAGGAGTAGGCTGGGTTTCATTTGGTGTTTTAATACTAATCCTTGCTCCATATGTTTACTCATAATTGTTTCCATTTCACAGCTATCCAGCAGTTTGTGAATTTTTACAAAATAATAATTTGTTGTCAATCATTAGAGCACATGAAGCACAAGATGCAGGGTAAGTACTTTGTATATTTCACTAGATTATTCACAATATAAAATAAAAATTAACTCTTTATTGCTGTGTGTTGTAAAATAATCTGTTTTGATTTTACAGTTACAGAATGTATAGAAAAAGCCAAACTACAGGGTTCCCATCATTAATAACAATTTTTTCAGCACCTAATTACCTTGACGTCTACAATAATAAAGGTGAGAACTTCTTATAAAGAAAATAGCTGTATATATTACTAAATTTGAAATGTGATATTATATCATGGGAAATGTGAAATATCCTATAAATCGGGGGGAAAAAATCTTTGTTAAAATTGATCCTCTTCAGTGTTTATGAGTTTATCACCTGGTGTTTCCCAATCCACAAGGTTTTCACATGCTCATAGTAAGTCACGCCTCTGTTGTCTTTAGTGCATGATCTAAGGAAGGAAGGGAGGCATTAGTGAGCAATCTGTGCATAATATAGTTTGCCAGGTGTATTATGCCATTTGAGAGTCTATAATTATGGGCAGAGGAAAGTATATGCCTACTTCTTTTGCTGAAGAAAGTTAATAAGGAAACGAAATTAAAAGCCCACAACATTCATCAGCAGGTGGTCACTGGGAAGAAAATGAGTCAGGGAAGATGCCAAGTTTTGTGTTGTGACAGGACCAATAGTGGGAGTTTATAGGAAGTCAGAGAAGAGCAGATGCTAATCTAGATACTGATGGCCTTCGGAAATGCTGATTGGGAGGTGTCAGAGAGAGAGAATTAATATTTGCTCATTTTCTGTTAAAAGGATAAAGCTGTGGTGCAGAGTTGCTTACTAGTGTGAGTAAAGATTAACATATCCAAATGATAGAGAACACCTTAATGTGAATAGCTATTACCCTGCAGAAGTTCAAGAACAGAAAAAATTATAACAAAAAATAAAGCCTGCTGAAATAGATGGTATGCAATGAATGAATGATCAAGGTTTTTAAATAGTGTTCCTTTGAAACATTATTCCTCTGTTCTCAAATTCTCAATATACTGTGTATTTTATTTCTTCCCTCTTTCCTCCTCTAACCCATCTCACAAGGGAAAAATCCCACCCAACCTACACCAGTCATGTGGCGTGATAAACTGTTTATAGGAAAATATGAGTTTTTGCTAGTAGTTGCACTCCTTTTAAAGTAGAGCAAAACAGTTTCATCTGGCTTTTCCCTATTTTTCATTATCTCTGTGGATATTGAATTTAAGAATCCTTTTTACCTACAAGATGTTCCCTGTGCATAAGTATGGGAATAGGCAGTCAACGTCTGTTTAACTTTAGAATGCTGCTGATTTTCTACTTTGTTTCACTGTGCTTCTTCTTTTAGATTTTTGTGGGTTTATTCCTCTCTGTATGAAAGGGAGTCATGGAATACAGAAAATAAATGTGAAATGTGCAAAGACATAACAGGAATAAGACTGAAACCTAGTTATACTGCTGTTTTGAGTTAGGATTTTTTTTCAAGTTGATGAAATTACACCTTTTCATGACCCTTTTAAGTCTGTGTTCGTTATTGACCTATTTTAGGATAGGACACAATCATACTGACACTTGCACAGTACCTTAACCCTTGGCATTTTCAATAAGATACAATTCTTAGTTCTGTATTAGAAATGTGTTGTATAAATACCATCAAAAAACAGGAGGACTCTTCTTTGCGTGTATTTGCTATGTAGAACAAAATAGCACTAAAAAGAATCCTGTAACTTTCCATTTGTGGTAGTTATTAGTTTTAAACATTCTTTCTAAAGTATCTGAATTTTATTGTAGCTGCTGTATTAAAGTATGAAAACAATGTGATGAATATCCGTCAGTTCAATTGTTCCCCTCATCCTTACTGGCTACCAAATTTTATGGATGTTTTCACATGGTCGCTGCCATTTGTTGGAGAAAAAGGTAGGCAATAGTTAGTGAATTTATTTCTTATTTCTCAGAGCTTGATTTTATTGGGAGGATTTTTTATGTGTACCAAAGAGAAATTAATTACGTAGTTTCTGTAAAAAATGTTGGTTGTCTGTGTGTGTCTTTATGAGGCAGACTACTTGGACACTTAATTATAAAAAGGGGATTTGGGCGCGTTATCAGCGATTTGAAGTTTTTTGGCAAGCGAAGATGCCATTTCTGAGACAGGAAAGACTGCAGTACAACCTGTTCTATAGCTTACGTTTGTTAAGATAAAGCTACATCTAATAGAGATGATAAAAGAAAGTATAATTCTAAGAACATGTATCTGCATTATGAGGGAGAACCTCAGTAGGTTTTTAGAATTTGAACTTAATTCAAAACCTTTGTTCATATTCTTCAGAATGCTATACTTTATATTTTGTTAACCATGTGTTGTAAGAATTGCGTTTTTGGAATTATTAAACTTTTGTTTTGTTAGATGCTTCTGTAAAAATTTCACTTTTTTAGATATCTTTTCTGAAGGTCTTTTTTGGTAAAAGGTAATGTAGCACAGATCCTCATTTTTTTCCCTCTGGAGCGGATAACCGTGAATCTAGGGCGCCAGGACTCCAAGTAGTGTTCAGTTAAAAAAAAAAAAAACCCAATGAGGTTAGAGACTAAAAGGGTGAGTTTAAAATCCCTCCACAAGAGGAACTGGTCTTTTCATAGAAGAGATCTGGAAACAAGCTTTTTTTGTTTTTGTTTTTTCCCTGAAGTACCTTGAGGTGATGCATATACTTCACATAAACAAATCTAACAAATAGTTATGATACTTTTTAATGTGGTTAACCCATTCATTAACTTTTTATGGTTTCCAGTCCAGGAAAACTGACTGTTGGAAGGAGATTTTTTTGTTTATTTATGTCTTTTAAAAGATGATGCAATAGGTAACCTATTTAACAGTTGCTCCTGCTCCTTTTGTTTATTTTGATCTTGTTACTGCAGACAGAAAAATTCCTTTCTGCTCCTTGACTTGTGTCTTCCTGATGCAAAAATAGAGAGTCAGTAAAATATATGCTAGCAAATTCCATACAAGCAAAATGAGATCATTTTTCATATGTGTGATTAAACTGCTGAATCATCCTTCAGGACAATTTATATTCATGTAACTATTGGACATAATCACAAAAGGGAAATCTTAGAGGACCCTTAAAAAAAAGATGCCATTTCTGACCCAGGAAATCCCTGAGCATCCAAATTTTGGAAGGTGGGAAGGTCTTTTGGCAGAAACACTGCCACATGCTTATAAGCTTTTATGCTGTCTTGAGGCATCAGCTGTTAGGCACTGGCAAAGCCAAGGTGCTGTGACTAGGTGAACTTTTGGGACGACTCAGTATAGCCATCTGAAACCAACTCCTGGAGACGCTAGGAGTGGAACAGATTTCTCCCTTTGTGCCTGAATTTGAGCACACAAAATGCTTTTGTATTTAAGTTTTGCATACGATCAAGTGCAAATGAAGATGAACTGAAATGAGTTCTAGTGTAGAAATACTGATGTACAAGAAAATAATTTCTATCTAGAGGAACTGTTTGTAAGAGAAGAGAGAAAGCTCTATGATGTTCTAATATCTGATTGCTAGGTGGTACAAATTTTAGTTGCTATTGTTAGGAGCTTTTTAAGTTCTGTGATAGTATTTTCAAGACAAGATTACTGAATAACAATTAGGATGTGGAAGGTTCATTTACTGTAGTTATAGCTGACTAGTTATGTCTTGTATACATGGAAATATTTAAACTTGGGCAATTAATGCATATTTATTCTTTCCTACACAGTAACAGAAATGTTGGTGAATGTTCTGAGCATTTGCTCTGATGATGAGCTGATGACAGAGGGAGAAGATCAGTTTGACGGTAGGGGTCATTTTTAGATATAAAAGGTTTGGGGGATGCCCTTTTTTATTATTATTTTTGGAAATACTTGCAGTATGGTAGCTGATACTTAGCTGAGACTTAGTACTATTACATTGAATGGGAAGAAAACTGTCTTCAGATTGTTTTTAGGTAAAACACTGGTTTGTGTTTAAAATTAGCATACTAATCATACTTGCAGAAGTGCACCTCAGATACAAGACTAATAAATATCTAAATAGTACAACAGTAATCTGGAGCAGTTTTATCATAAGGCCTTGCATTTCTTAATATTAATGTATTTTCAATTTCGAGACGACACAGGTTTCAGTCAGATATAGTACTTTTGGGGATAGCAGTAATATTATGTGCTGATTAAAATATGAAACACAAGTTTTAAATTTTGGCATTTTAACTTAGAGTATAGATTTTGGAGAGTTGTTGTATGTATCTTATAAAACATTTGTGTAATATGATGTATCTTTTTTATCTTGCAAACTTGATATGCTGCGTTGATAAGGAGTTGTTTTTAGCATTGTGACGATTAAGAACTAGCATTAAAATATTAAGATGGATTTAGCATTATGACTGCATATTAGATTTTTTTTTATTACAGTAAGGCTTAATATAACATCCGAAAGATTCTCAGAGTTGCTTCATTTTATTCATTAATAGATTAGATTTTCTGGATTGTTTGGTGATTGGGGAGGAGGAAGGAGGGTTTACAGCAGACTTTTAGCAGCAGTGAAGATCACGTATAAAAGATCTCTGAGAGATTACCCCATTATTTAGTGTTTGACAGTCACTGGAAACAGAATCATGCTGTGCTGTGGAGTTGGATATCTTAGACTGCAGTGCATTAGTTAGGAGCCCCATGACCTTTGCTGCCGTTTAGGTTGTTCCTGGAATTCTGAAAAATTAGAGTCTCAAATGTGGTTCTTCAAACAGTTATTTGACTTTGATATAAGCAATCCTACTCAACCGGAGATAGAACAATTGACCTGAATATTTGCAGGACTGGGCTTTGTGGTTTTCTAAGATGATAATTCAGGCTCTCCAGCATAAATGCACTCATCACTTGATTGTATATGCCCTGTCTTTAGTATGGTAGTTGCACAGTTGAATTATTCTATTCTTCTGTCTTTAACAGTTTCTTTGCTTGATGCATATCTCTTAATGCCACCTAGGTACTGTCTCCGCTTTCTATGTGAATGGAATTTTTTTTAACTGTTGACAAGCTTTCACTTGTTTATCATCCAATTTTAAAATATACTCAGCAATTCCACTTATTCAATAACGCATTTTTGAGTATTGCAATTTTCCATTTTCTTTTTTTTACATTTCTTTTCCACTCATTCTTTATTACCACTGCCAAGTTAAATATCTTTATTTTGTCTCACTCGCCTTTTTCTCCATCGTTCACTTCCTTTTTTTCTGGACTCTCCATCTGAAGAGCGACTCATATATGGCAATAAAAAAGGTACAGACCTGACAGAGTAGGAATGTTTTGAAATATGACTTCAAAGAACTTAACGATACAAGTCTCAGTGCAGAAAATACCTGCTTGTGGAGAGATATGCTTATGTAGTTTTTTATTGCCCATTTTAATGGGATGTTTATACTCGTTTTATATTTTGTTAGTAGAAGTCATATTCCAAGACATCTGTCTTTCTGAGCATGGGTTTTCTTCTCCTTTCTTCCATTCCTTTTTTTGTAGAATTCCATTCTTTTACCTATTCTAATATTTTATCTCTGGCCCTGCATGTGTAGGGAGCGTTCAGTTGTCTGTTGTACTCTTCCATAATTTTATTGTGAGCATATTTTCAAGATTGTGCATGGAATGTGTTTATAGAATGTTCCAAACCTGCTTTGTTTAGTACTTTTACTTTCCTTCAACTGAGATGTCAAAAAGATGCTTCCTTATTGTATGTGCAGTTTTGTAGATGGGTTGACACAAAATTTAAAAAAAGTCTACTAACTTTAAATTCCTAGGCTATCATCTGTGTGTGTTTTTTCTTTATTTTTGAAATCCCTGTGTAAATACTTCCATGCAGAAAAATTCTTCTGACATTACTCATCTAGTAATCAGCTTGCTGTATAAATTTGTCACTTCAAAAGCATATTTTTATTACTTGGAAATACATTAGGTTACATTGGTATTTCTGAAGGTTATATGATTTATTTTATTATTTTTTGGATCGTAATCTAACACGAGGGATGTGAGTGTTTTAAATTTTCTTGCATGGGCACTAGCAGTGGGGGATAGGAGAGTTCTTTGCTGTATGTCCTGTCATGTAGGGTATAATGAAGACATCCTTCTGCAAGGAGATGTCACCTGACTGTGCCAGATTTGGGGGCCACATTAGCACAGTGTTGCAGCCTGAGGAAATGCACATTTGGCAGCTTGGCTTGGCTGCCTCTGTTGCTTCCAAAAGACTCAGACAGTGAAAGTGTCTTTAAATAAATACTGTAAATCAGCCCTTCTTAGGACTGACAACCTTTAGGGCATAGCACTCTTGCACGGCAGAGGCCTGGGAACTGGCACCGCCTGAGGGCTCCCTAGACATTTTTCCGGGGCTTTCTGTGTGTTTGTTTTATTTCCTTTCCTTTTTGTTCATGTGTGTGTGTGAAGTTCATTAAAATTGTTCCTTTGTCTAAAAAAAATCCATACTTAGTAGTTTCTGTTTTTTTCATTTGTTTGTTTGTTTCTTTTCCTTTAAGTAGATTGGCAGATATTTGCCATATCCTGGGATACTTTGGTCATGTTCATACAAAGCTCATCTCTTCCATCCTTTTCTCTTTGTCTCCACAACCTGGTTTTTGTTGCTGTTATTGCTATGCCGTTTCTTTTCCCTTCTATATGTGCTTTGCCTTGGTGTCCAGCTGGGCTGTCCTGCCCCCGTGGTCAGCAGAGACCTGGGCCTCCTGTGGCCACCTTCTCCACATGGTGCCTGCAGTGCCAGGGCCTGTCTGCTTGCAAGGGAACCTACGTATTACACAACAGGGGAGGAAAACGGCTTCTTTCTGGGGTGCACTTCTGTGGTTCCCCTACAGTCTCGCCAATTCATTTGGTGACTTTCCCGAGCACTTTAAAGTGGTTCCCTGCATTAAAGAGCAATGACATAAGGAAGATCTGGATGCCTGACAGAGCTGCCTGAGTTTGTCCACTCTCTTTGGGCCGCCTGTGGTTGAGTTCAAAGCATGACAGTTCCTCCTACCCTTGTGTGATTAAAACTTTCCCTCCCCAATGACTGACAGAATTTTATATTGATTTGAGTCTTGATATTTCCCTGTCTGCCTATGCTGTTTACTGGGGGGACTGGGACTTCAGCAAAGGAAAAGAGGATGCAGGGAAGGGTAATTTTACTTTACTGAACAAAACCTAAATTAACTTTGGAGGAAGGAGCTTCTGTTTTCTAGAGGATCAAAGCAGGTAGAGGTAGCTCTCCTTCCAAATCCCAAGCCTATTTGGTGAATTTCCTTTTCACTTTTCTCTGTCACAAATAGTCTTTCTCTGCTTGGTGGAATATGCAGTATTTATTACAGAACTTTTGTAAACTCTGCAAATAATGCAAACTTACAGTGATATAAAACATAGTATTAGGTAGTAAGGGAGGTAACACTGCAAGTATTTGGTATTGTATTTTGAGCTGTGTGTGCGTGTTTGGGGGACTTCACATAAACAACTCTTTTCTCTGGGATCACTGTCTGAGAATTAACACCAAACCTTGGTTTTTTGTGGCTTTAATATCTTTTTGGCTTCTATATTGAGCTATAAACCTACAACTTGATATGCACAGATGCCAGTGAATAATTTCAAATGTAAAATGTATTTTGAATTAAATATGGTAGCTATTACACTATAGTGACTGCAGTTTAGGTGTTTGCTAGCCTTGGCAAATGCTTGTGAACATCCTGAAATTTTTTTGTGTCTCTTCTTGTGGACACAGAGGTGATGATGATATTAATGGCATTTTGTAGTATTATGGGCCTGTAAGTGTTTGGCACTTGTGCTGAATTTGTTGTGCTCTTTAAAATGGTGGCTTGGTGAATACTCATGAGCTTGAGACTCTCTCTTATTCCATTGAAAGTAGGTACAGCTGCAGCGCGGAAAGAAATAATCAGGAACAAAATCCGGGCGATTGGCAAGATGGCCAGAGTCTTCTCTGTTCTCAGGTATTTGCATGACTTCTGCGTTCCTAAAACCCTCTTGTTATGTTTATGAAGGGAAAAAACCCCGACTTTTTCAGGATATTAACTGTCAAGCGTTCTTCAGGTAGACCAGTGTGCATCAGAAACTTGTACATAGCTAGGCACCCCACTGAGGCTGGAATTTTTGGATAACTAGTATTTTAAAGTTATCTTTGAGACATGTTTCAGGAATTATATTTGATCTTTAACTCAAAAGTTTTTTGTTCAATCCTTTAACTACAAATATCTGAAATGCAGTATCAGAGTTGCAAAGGAGAAAGTCTGGACTCTATAAAAATTTTTGTCATACCAGAAAGTTGAAGACTTTTTTTTTTTTTGTTAACCTTAAAAAATGTTTTTTCTTGCATCTGTCTAGATCTAGAGATGACATACTTGCATTTCACTGAATGGTAATAATTTTCCACATACCATAGTTGTTTAAGGATATTTCTTTAATTTGGTATTTCCCAGAGTACAAACACTTTTGAGCAAATTGGAATTTTACCCCCTCCCTCATGGCACTGAGAAGTGCTGAGTACCTCCTGAGGCATTCAGTACCAAGTTCAAAGCTAGTGAGCCTACGTGTGAATGAGCGCTCACTGTTTGGCTCTGCTTTTGTAAGTCCTAGAGAGCAGAAAACTGGGTATGAAACAGAATTATCGCCTCCATTCCATGAATTTTAACTGGAATTTGGAGTCTGGATATGCATAAAGCACAGCAAAAATAGACTTTCACCCCTTATTTTATTTTAATACTTACATTTTTCATAAGCAGATATTTAAGGTGCTGCTGTTTGTGTTTTTCCTGTACCAGGGAGGAGAGTGAAAGCGTGCTGACACTCAAGGGTTTGACTCCCACTGGAATGTTACCTAGTGGAGTGTTGGCTGGAGGACGCCAGACCCTGCAAAGTGGTAATGATGTTATGCAACTTGCTGTGCCTCAGATGGACTGGGGCACATCTCACTCTTTTGCTAACACTACACATAATGCATGCAGGGAATTTCTTATGCTTTTCAGTTCTTGTCTTAGCGGCTGATACAAGCATAGTGTTATGTGTTAATCAGGCAATGTGAAATGGATACTTAACCAGGGTATAAAACTGAAAGCAAATGAGTGCAGTAGCATCAGGCCACATTTTTCAGACTTTGAGCTTCCTTAGTTAAGAATTTTTCAGGTGGTGCAGATGCCTCAGGTGGGGTGACCTCACAGATCTGATAATGGAATCTTAAGTTGTTTCATCATTACAGATACAAATTTGCAATGTAATTTTGCATCCTTATTTGTCTGCCTTTCATTAAAATGGTTTTAATACAGATGTGTTAGTATTTTAATTGATAACGTCAAATACTTTTGGTGGTAACAGCAACAGCTACAGGCTGCAGAGTTCCATATTACACTCCATTGTTAGATCAAAATGTGCTGCGTTTTGTACCCTGGTAATTAATGCCAAAGTTTGTTCTCTATGTCGTTTGTCAAATGTTCTATGTATAATTGACCTCCCTAAATTGTCCTTGTAACATGCTGTTTCCTTCCTCTGCAGATGTAGCTGCTTTCTTAGATCTGTCTGTCTCTCTCTAGGTATAGATGTATGTCTGTATAAGTGTTAAAATTAAACCACTATCCCAGACACTTGTCTGTCTCTTGATGTAGAAGCAATGTTGTAGCACCTTGTTTTTGAGGTTTGCTGCATTTGCTGCTGCACATTGTCTGTGCATTTTGAACAATAATGTACTTGAAAAATATCCAGTAATTGTTATAAAGTCAGTTGAGAATAAAGGGATTGAATTTAAAACTTGTAAATAAATCAAAGGGTGTTATTAAGTGTGCATATATTTTTGCATGAAAATAAAAGAACTATATACAAAATATATCTGTAATCTGGCTCATTGAATATTTTGTAAAAGTTTTTTATTATTTTGTTGAATCATTGGATTTTTTTTTGTAGATGACCCATAAATGATTAACTAGGCTTAGAGTGAATGTTATGAGCTTATACCAAACATACTAAAAGGATGAAGTCCAGGTTTGTGTGCACAGTGATGGAGAACTAAATTATAACAATTTGAAACTGGACTTCTTATCGCTCTGCAGCACTCTTAAACATAAGTTACTCAAGACTTTTTATTTGCCATTCTCAGGCTTTAACAGAAGTATAACTGTTAATCTGACTGTGGAATTTTGTAAGCATTCAAAGATTGTGATGTATTGATTAACCGAATAGCATTTTTTACACAATCTATTTTCTAAGAGTAGCTGCTTTTCTCATTTAGTGATTTAGACTGTTTATTTAAAAAAATTCAATCTTCTGTATAGGATTTTTGAAAACTTTCACTCAGTTTTTTATTAATTTATCAGAGCTATTCATTAATGGCTTTGAAACATGAATGTCACATTTAAAGTCATTTTTCAGTGGACATATAATGTCTACAAGTAAGTTTATATGTCCAGTGTATGTATGTGATTGTTTTGTGAATGTCTATAACAAGAAATGCTGTATGTTTCTTAATCCATCCAACGATTCCAAAAGCATATGTTCTAGTGTAATTTGCATCATTTAATAAGCTTAATAAGACATTCTATTATGCTTAAGAAGAGTGAGTCTGTAATCCTCTCATTCACTTAATGGATTTTTATCCATTTTACATACTAGAGAGGATCAAACTGACTAGAAAATTTATTTTAATATAACACATAGAACATTCTACCATTATTGAATATGTGAAATATTTAGAAAATATGGAAAATGCTTTTTGGATTATTGTGGGTGTTTTTTTTCTTCACTAGAATTTTTGATGGCAATATTCCTTGATGCATTACATTAATATATCTCATCTGTTTTAGCCATGTTACTTGTTCAAAATAATTCATGCAAATGTTAGTCCTGTGTAAGTTACAGTAACTTATTTCTTACTGATGGAAAATTTTACTGTCTCCGCCTTCAAAAAAGTAAATTTTTCCAATGATTATGCTCAATTGCCGAGGTAGAAATACAACAAAAATAAAATAAAACGTCACTAAATTATACTTTTCTAAACCACCACAATATCAGTGAATTTATGTTCTCGGTAAGAATAGGATCACTGATATTAAAGTAGGATTTCTTATTACAAATATGTAGTTATTTTTTAAGTATATTTTAGTTTGTAGTTCAATATATTATCAGTAAATTAAATTAGCCTAGATTTGAGAACATAAAATAGCGGTATGGATTGATGCAGTATTCTTTCTTTTCCAGCTGTTCTATTCACTTGAAGTTCACAAAATCCACAAATATGTCATGTTTTTTCCAAGGACTAGAGTGTTTCTCATTGCTCAACTGGGAAATAATTTATTTGTATTATGAAATCTGTAAGATATGGAGAATATATTTTGCTAAAGAGCTGGGCAGAAAATTTATCGGTGCAGATATATATGTAGGCGTAAATACGAGAGTTGCATTTCCTTACACGTATAATGAGGACTTAGAGTTGGCTGTGATTTCAAATTTAGGAGGTGTGATTTGGACCTCCTTTCACATTTTGGGCAATCTGAATGCTGGGAGGGTTTCATTCTGAGATGTGGCTACCTGAGTGCAGTTAACCCCTAGTGTCAATAGCGCATGCGGTGCTCTCAGCACAGGCCTCTCCCCTTGCAGGAGCTGGTTCTGCCGTGCGGCATGTGCATTGCCCGGAGCTGGCCCTTCTCCTAGGAGGACCCTTGATGCCTTGTTGGCACGGGCGTAATGCAGAGCATTAGTCAGTGAAACACAAGTACTTTATGGAAAATTGTTGAACAGATTCTTACTGCAAAAGAGGTGTCCAGGAGTAAAATAGAAATTGTAATGCTAGGGAAACGCTTAAGCAAAGACATGTAGATTTTAAAAAAGCTGTAGTAATGCAAAACTACATCCTATGGAAGAACAGGTTAGTATAGGAGTTAGTCAAGAAATGTGTAGCTACATTTGGGAAAAAGGAATCAAGGTTTATTTCTAGATAGCTGTAGTGTACAAGGATAAAACTAGGCTTTCAGATGGCCTATGTATGTTTCTATTTTTTAATGTTAGTGGATGACATTCAGTAATAGGTTGCTTGCATAAAAATAGCTAAAATAATTCATACTATTCTTTAAAGTATAATTTCTTTGTGACTTTTTCCTGGTGATTTAGTCTATGGAACTATACCGGAAACATGTTTACCAAACCTAAATCCTGTCAGCAACATATTAAATGCAAACTTAAATTTAAAATTGTAGCTGCTTCCATGGAAGTCAGTTGAACTAGCCAGTGTTTTCTACTGGAGACTTCAGTAGCTGCCCTTGCTGTTAGGCTAGTAGTGTGACAGCTTGGTGGGGGGAAGCACTAGGATTTTACATCAGATCTGGCTTCAATTAAAGGAGGAAGGGGTTAAGCTGTGTTTGAGGGGGGCAAAGTAACAGTCTTGTTTAGTATTTGCTGTGAAGATGAGAATCTTCTGAGCACAGACTCCAGGAATCTCAGTTCTAGTTTATTCTAGGTTTAGCAGGGCCTACATGGGATAGTTATAATTTAGAGGTACCTGGGAAAAACAATCCAAACCCGCCTTACACTGCTGGGTTTTTTTGCTTGTATTTTTCAGTCAATTTGTTCATTTATTTCAAGATGAAAATGTGCTTTTTCTTAACTGCTGTGTGTATTTCAAGATCTTTTTAGAACAGTAGTGCAAGTAGAACGAGTTAGGTATAAGTTCTGAAACTTGTATTTATGGCAAGGCTACATAATTTAGACATAAATCATGATCAAAAGATTGAAAACAAAGCTCCCCTTCCTCCCCTAGGTAACAGGAAATGGTAGAAACAAGTGTTTTTTATGCAGCTTTGTATTACATGGCAGATAGATTATGATAATATACAATATGAAAGTCTATATTTGACTTTTTAAAATAGATCCAAAACTAATTTATTATTTCAGTTGAGGGGGTTTTGGTTTTTTTTTCCCTTAAAGTATACTATTTCAAGTGACTTTTTAGCTTTAATTCTGAGCGTGCCCTTTTAGATTTAGGAAAGGAGTATTTTTTCTTCTTTTGTAACTTCAACTATTCAGTTTGTAAAAGTTAAAATACTGCATTATACGTATGTATTTCAAAGTATTTTTACTCCACAGTAATACAATTATCTTTTATTTCTGCTCAGATAATATAAAATAGTTATGATTAAAAGGCTAAATTTGTTTTATGTGTGGAAGAAACTGAGAAGTAAAAATAATACTCACTTTGAAGAAATCTGTTCTTACCTAATCCTAGGCTGCTTAGATATCTACTTTCTCCATTGTTCACTTTAATACTTTTTTTTCCCCTTCTGTTAGCAATATGTATCAAACAAACAGGTTTAATACGATGTATAGTATCCACTGATAATAAATTATGGCATTAGAGGTATGACAGACTTGAGAGGAGGTTAGAAGTTGTTACTATTGGAATTAGCTGCAGTTTACGTTTTAGACATACATGGTTTATTCAGCAAGTCTACACTAAAAAAATTATTTTCATATTCTAAAACCTTACATAAAAGCTTTGCTATTTTTCTGTTTTAAAACAATTTAAAAATCTTACGCCTGAGAAATTGCAGCTTTTTTCAGTTACTAAATTAAAAAAAAAACAGTAAGCCAGATTTTTCTCTATGTTCACATATATTCACCCACCAAGGGTTTGTTAAAGTCCAGCCTTTTCCTACTGTTAAGAGACTCTGTGAACAGGACTTCTAGAATTGTCCTTTATGGTTGAAATTTCACAAGTTTCAGGGATAAAAAATGCAAAATCTGAAGTACTAGTTAACTTAAAGTAAAAGATATTTTCTTCCTATTAGAACACGGATAGCTCTATTTGTGTAGCATCCTTATGGGTAGTTTTATGAAGCTCATGAATGCATTTTGAATAATCAGAGATGTAAGTTTCAAATAGTTCCTTTTTCTAAAACCATACCAAAACTTTAACATTAGTTCAAGTATTATGGTGCTGTTTTAAATTAAAAAAAAAAATGTGTAGTTGAGTAAATGAAGTATTGGTTAATTAGTGCTGTTCTTGATAAATTTGTAGTTGATAATTTGTACTAATTAAATTATAGAAGTTTCACGTTAGCTTAATAAAACAAAACCCAAAGCCCTTAGATTACAATACTTTAAAATTATAATTAATCTGGCGTAGCATACTATATTAAATTGATCATTGCCTTTTCTGCTATGCGATATTACACTCTTCATCTTTCTCATTCATTTTGCATGCATCTGCTCACTTCTGTACAGCCACTGTAGAGGCAATTGAGGCTGAAAAAGGTATGATCAGAGTCTTTGCCATTGGCAGAGATCTGTGGTGTCTGGGAGGGAATTCAGAATACTCTGTGTGGGTTTGTTTTACTTTCAACTTGCACAAGCAGAGATGAATCAACTCTATTGATTCATCCCTTTTACATGTAACATTCATTTATAGCTTTAGGATGATGATTACCTGTATTAATATTTTAAGGAATTTTTTTCCAGTGTTTTTTTTTTCTTCTTTTCTTTTTCTCAATACAAAATATGAATAGGTTTCTGTTTTTATTTGTGTAATAGCATGTTGTGATATGTGGTGTTGTGTTTAAAATGGTAGTGTTTATTTTTTTTTATGCATTCAACTGCAGGAGTTTTTTTCTTCCTTTTGGGGGTGAAATACAGGGAAGGAGGGTTGTTTGTGCATGCCTCTTCTCATAAAATTTGTTCTTAATGGCTTCAAACATTGTTTTTTAAAACTTTTCATAACACATCTGGCAGTGCAAGATGTATAAGTACAAGGTTTGCTTTTCCTGTAGATTTTTATCATAATTTGATGATCAAATTTGCTTTCAGTATATATGCCAGTCTGCCAGTGAGAGACATATTAAATTCTATGGATTAACAGTGCTGCTGTGCCAAAAAGGAAAAAGTTGCTGTATATACATGCCTAGTTAGTGGAGCTGACTAGAATGCCATCAGATTATTTGGTATTCAGACTATTCAACTTCAGATTGTCATTGGCCTTTTTTTCATAGATATTTTAATTTCCTACTGCTCACTTTAAGTGAAGTGAATGACAAACAGCATAGCAATCGAGAGAGAGCTACCTCCATGTGGTCCCAGATTTGGTTGCAAAGCACCATTTAATGACTGTATGTTTGCTTTTTTTAATTCAGGAAGTCAGAGCTTCAAAAGTTTGACACTGGGCCGTGTTCTGTTCTGTTCTTACACACACGTGCAAGAGGTTCTGTTGCTGTGTGTGTAAAGTTGTCTTAAATCTGCAAACAGTAATTTTGTCCCAGAGACTTCAGTCTTGCAATGTGGTCAACTGTTTTCAGGTCTAAATTCAACTGCAGACCTCATGCATTCAAATAAATAGTAGCAAAACAGTCCTTTAAATGCATAGGTGTTTACACAATGCTCTTTTCGAGTGCGGCGCTAACCCCGTGGCTGTGGTTGCGTCCGTTCCAACCACGCACATGATGAGCACAGAGCGTGACCCGTATCCCGCCGTTCCGCCCGCGCGGACGCTGCGGGATGAGGCCGCGCGTGCAGGATGTAGCTCTGTCCCTGTCTCTGTGCCTCTCTGCTGCTTTGCCTCCGCCACACTGGCTGCGCTGCCCAGATCTTGCTGCCGCTGCTCTGAGGCCTGCAGGGATGTGACAGCCCAGTGCTCTCAGCAGCAAAAGCGATTGGTGTCTGTGGCTGCCCACAGCGGGGCCGTGCAGAAGCAATCAAGGGGGTCAAAGCCCCTTGATTCCTACTTGCAGAATATTTGCCATACACTGTCCTTTTTGTCCTAAGTTGAAATCATGATTGCCACTGAACGTTTAAGGAAAGCAGGTTAGACAGATTTTTACTAATACAGATACAGAGCCATAAGTTTCTTTGGCTGATTTCTTACCTATTTTTAAAAATCATTGATTAGAAAAAGTATATGCTTTCATTTTATTTTTCCATTACTGACATTTCAAATTTGCATTTTGTTAAGCAATACGAGGATTCTCTCCGCAACATAAAATCTGCAGTTTTGAAGAGGCAAAAGGTTTGGATAGGATCAATGAGCGAATGCCACCAAGGAAAGATGCTCTTCAACAAGATGGTATTAATACTATTAACACAACAAATGCCAATGGAAACAATGGAACTGGCAACAACAATGCACAGTGACCACGTCAGCATCTGGTTTACTCACTTATGTCTTGCCTGAGAATTCCTGCTTTTTGATGTGACGACAGATGGAATAGCCGGGGGGATCAGTCAGAGTGACTACTTACAGCGAGGTGGACAACCACCGAGCTTGACTCCGCTGAAGAGAAACCAACCTGCTTTCGAGACAACAGCCCCTCTCTTTACGTGTGCCCCGAGGTGCTGGGAGCCCTGCGAGCATTCCCCGAACCCGCCACCCGCTGCTGGATCGTGACATCCGGGGAAACGATCGGGCTGTTATCACTAAAGCACATCTAGACTTAGCATCTTATGCTTTTCGTTGTCAACACTTTTAAGTTTACAAATGGGATTTTTTAGTAGTGCTAGTTTGTTTGTTTTGTTGTTTTTTTTTTTAATCAGACTTTCAAATACAACCCTAAGAGCTAACTATTTATTAATGGACATTGGTTTCATGAAATGTCTTTAAAACGATAGATTAGAATGGTCTTAAAATATCTGAGGTTACGAAACTGCATTTTAAATAGACAGGAAAAAAAAATGCCAAAAAAAAATCTCAGTTGGTTATTCTGTAAAATGCTGACCTCAGGTTTACTCCTTAGATGTTACTAATATTGTATTCACTGTATTTTTAGTTACGGCTTCTCAGAAGATTTCTATGTAGGAATGTTTATTACTTGAACACAGATTTAAAAAAAAAATATTTAATTTAGAAACTTTTTGCCCAGCTTTTTCAAGACTCCTCCCAACCTTGAATTTAAAAACAAATATTATATATACTAATTTTAAAAGTAAGAAAAATATGGAAATGTTAATTTTAAGGTACTTTTAATTGAACTTTGTACATTATGTCTAAGTAAATTTTGATTCATATCAAGTCTGTAAAGCTTGGCATTGTATTTTGTGTATGCATGTTTTCATTTTGCAAATATTTAATATATAGACCTATGATGTACATCTATAGGTTATGTAGATGTTATGGGTACTTTTAGTTTATTGTGAGTATTACAGTTGCATAAATAGCTAATAATCACTGGCCTGAGTAGCTGCAAGCTTTTTATTATTTTTAAATCTGTAAAGGCAACTGAAACTGTATTGGACATACTTTCTGTTTAGGCAAAGCAGCGCGTAAGCAATTGCTCTGTTCAACTGCTAAGGCATTAGTGAAGTGTAAACTTGAGACTGCATGTATTCCGGTATCTACAGGACTGCTTGGTTATAATAAAAATTGAAGCTCAGTGCTGACTTGTTCACGAATAATGGACTGTTCTGATTGCCACTGTACTTGGTTAAATATTTTGGCATTTGCTACGTGTCCTTCTCATCCCCTGGAACACAACTTGAAACTTAAGTTCACTAGAGGTCATCTCCCCTTTTCGTTTGCCATGAAGTACGATCTGTACATGCCCCCGTCTTCAGTTGGAAATTTTATGCATGTTCTGAACTATTCAAGTATTTTATAAACAGTAGCACACAATAAATTTTGTGCATGGGCTGCGGCTCCTATCAGTGTGTATTGGTTTTATTTGGAGTGCTTAGGTCTAATCTGACCCAGAAAACTAGTTAGAAATTAAAAATTTGAGCTAACAGAAATCGTGCAAGTCAATTGTAGCTTGCAGAGAATTCACATGTAATATAAATGATAGCTAATTAGGAATGCTTGTAGGTCTTTTGTTTTTGCTTTTGAGTTCTTTCTCATTAATTATGTTTCATTCTTAGCAATTAAAAATCCTCAGAATTTGAATTCTCGGCGTTTTCTGCTGAACTGGACAGGCCTGGAAGGGCCATGTCGGCTGGTTCTGCAGAAGGGCTGTGCTTTGTAGCTCTCCACTGGTTTGCAGGGAGCATTGAAGAGACCAGTGGAATGTGTTTCGGTTGCTTTTTGGGCGAGGGCCTGCTGTTTGAAGTTAGTACCAATATTACTTGATTTTTATCTTTTTGGTATAGCCTCTTAAAACATAAATATGAGAAGCTGCTGAACAGGATGAGAATGAGGCTAAAGTAAGATAATAATTGTAAGAAAGCGATACACTATTGCTGTTCGAGTTTTAATATTTGATTTTACTTTATTGTAGACGCATTTTAATTGGAAGCAGTATTCTTAACGTCCGAGTGCAGAAGACCAGCTTATACAAGGGTAAGTTTTTATTTCCCTTTTTATAAAGCACAGTCATGTTATGGGCCATACGGTCTTTGTATGATGTTGTGTTGAGGCAGAACAGTGTAAGTTCAATGGAAGATTCGTATGATGATGATACTACTTTTCTCCTTGACGGTGCTAATGGAAGGTTTCCCAGCTGTCCTTAAGCAGAGTTTTTCACGATGTGGTGCTTAGTTTTGATTATTGTGACTGGCTGGAACCGTGTGTGTGGAGAAGACACAAGGGCCTCGTGGTGTGCGGGGAGATGGGGATCCGTGTTGGTCTGTGAGCTCCACTGCAGCGGTGCAGCCCTTGGGGTCCTCCTGCAGGAGCTGCAGCCTTTGCCGTGTCGCCAGGTGTGAAGGGAGATGCCCAGTCAAGGAGAGTGTCCCGAGCAGCTGTTGCCAGCCTGTTGAGTCTTCTCAGGCCGCATCTCCTGCTGCTCTGTCAGCAGGAGGTCGCTCAGATAACAAGTCGCCTTATGTCTGTGCCTCTCTCTGCGTAAGATGTGAGTGTTCATCTTTTTGCTGCTGTTTCTGAAAGGTGGAGTCTGGAGCTGTCTCTAGTTCTTGCATGGTTGAAGAGCCAGGATGACGGCCTCCCTCCCTCCCTCCCAGAAAACGGTAAGCGCTGGGCTCTGTTTGCTTTAGGCTTTTGGTGTTACGGGGAAGGAAGAAAAGCTCTGTGTGCCATGTGCTGTGCTCAGAGAACAAGTCACCGCCACATGAGATATGCTCTGTGGCTGGTTTGATTGGAGCAGCGAAGGCTTTTCTGCCTCGCAGGGGGCTCGCTGGACCCTGTGGGCGTCCCAGGGATGCGCCCCTTCCTCCCCTGCACTCCTGGGTTCCAGCGTTACCTGCAGCCCCTCATCCGGTCCCAAGGAAGCAGGCGCTTAGGAGCCACCTGGGTTTTCTCCCTGCTTAAGCAGGGCTTGGTGCTGCTGAGGAATCCTGCTGCCACCTGCTGAGCCAAGCACGCAGAGCAGCCAAGCTCCTTCCTTCTCTGTAGCCGAAAGGTAACATCTTGCCATAAAACAGATCAGTTTCTCTAGGAAATACAGCTGTTGTCCATTTTTATGGTGGTAGGATGCATGAGACAGACTTCAGCACTCTGCTCTGAATGACAAATAAGTGGGTAGGAATGTTTTTATTCACACATAAAAAGATGTAGATATGCCACTATGCTTTACTTATTAAATACCAAAGTACTTTTTTAACTTGCAAAGAAATCAAGACTGAAGAAATAAAATTTAAGAGAATCTTGGTCAAGCTTGTAAATGTATTGACACAGTGACTACATATTCCATCTCAGCGATGATCCAAGTCACACAGTGGAATGTGTTCCTGTCTACAAAACTGTACTTCTCTTTTGTCCCTATCTAGGCTATTAATTTAACTAAGCACATTTAAATTGCAAGCTATTTCTAAGTTTTGCCTTAGAAAAAGTTCTGGTTTTATTGCACAACATTACTATAAATTAATTTTTTTTTTTTGTATAGCAAACTTGACATCCATTTGGGTTTGTAGACACCTTTATTATATTCTTTATCTTGCAATTGTGAAAGGGTTGCTTTACTAGAATTAACTCTAAGCATTCTAACTGCTTTCGTTTGACACTTAATGGAGTTTGAGTGTTTTTGTAAGCATGTCTTACAATACTACCCTAATTTGATCAGTATTTTTCTGGAAATGTTAGGACACATATTACAAGCTGCTGGACTTGAAGCTTCTGATAAATTTCTAGCTGGAAGTCGGATACAGTTTGGCCTTCTAAAAGAATCTCAAAGCTGTTCTTTGTATTAAAGAGGGGTGTTAGAGAATGAGGCTGGGTTTTTGTAAAGTGTTTTACATGAAAGCCTCAGTCTTCTGTATCAGCTCAGCAGGTAATTTTAGCTGTTTCAGTAAATCTGCTATATTAGATTATATTAGAGACTCTTCTGAGAGTTAGTTTAATAATGCAGGAGTTTGGCAGAGAGCAGGGCATTTTGTCTGGGTTAAAAGCACTACGGTATAGGACTAGTAGACAAGATACATCTTTTATTGCACAATAAAGAATATTATGTGCTGTAAATTAAGGCAAATATAAGTGCAAAAAGCTTTTCTGAATCACCAATAAGGCATTTTTGATTACACAAAGTTTAAAATTACTCTTTTACATACATGAGTAGTCAGTGGCTGCATAAAACATGTTATATGTCCTTCAGTTTCTTTAAAAAAAGAAAACAAAAAAAGCAACATAAAATCTTCTATTGACGAACAATTGCCAGCAGCAAACGTCGGTAATCGCCACTTGTATCACTCGATATCATTGTGGCCAAAGTCTTCTGATACATCTGTGTGAACATCTGTTTAATTTGCACAAGGTCGATCTGTGCAAAGAAGGGGAGAAAAAAAGGCACAAAGCTTGAGCATACATGGACTTCAACTCCCAGTCACCCTGCCTCTCCTCTCTCACACGTTACTTTCTTCATGGACTAAAAACCACGTGTCAAAAGCCAAAGGCAGAGTTTACTACAGGTCTTACAAACTGGTTTTTCCCTCTAAAGAGAGACAAGCAGCTCCCACAGCAAATGGTCTAGCAGGTGGTACTTTGTTTGGACCTTGGTACCCCAGAAATCTTTAAAACAAATTGTTCATTGAGTTTGAATGGAATAAAAAGGTTCAATGCACATCATTACTCGATGGCTTTCAGCTACACAGGTAATCTATACCAAAGTCTTTGCATTCTGGAGAGGAGAGTGTTTCTTACCTCACTGCGAGTGACTACAATTCTGATAAGCGTAGAATCATCCGTGCCAGCTCCTTTCATGGAGTAATAAAGTCTTTCTGCAAAAAAGGCTGGACGATTTAAAGCACATTGCACTGCAATAAAATTAAATTTTAAGATTAGTTTCAGTACTGCATGATGTGTGGTGATATCTGACAAGATCAATTTGGGATTTTTACTGTGGACAGATAGAGCCTAAGTATAGGTAAAGATCCTGTTGTGATGGATAACAGGAACTGTTTAGAGAGCTGAGTTTGGTTTCTAACAGACCAAGTAATTCCAAAAGTTCTCATTATTAACAGCAAACTTTTCTAGAAGAGCTTCTTAGTTTGATGAAACCAATTCTCAAATATGAATTTAAATAGTGCTTTTCCTTGGATAACTAGAGGCCGTTATCTGGATAATAGTAGAATAGGAGGTTTTTATTTATGCTCCATTGCTAGAGTTTCATAAATACAAATACAGATATATAAAGTTGATGAATAGATGTTGTTTCAGTTAGATTTTTTACATCCAAACACAAACCTATATTCTCTTACAAGACCTTCAGAGCAGAGTTTTTCCAAAGGAACTCTTTTGTAGAATATAATCGAGAAAATTTTGTTTAATTCAGTAGTTTCCTACCAATTGTGGCTACAGAAATAGCATCCTCATCATCGTTGGTAGGACTGATTTCCACACAGTACTGGTTACTTGTTTGCAGTATTAGTACATGATGCTACATTTAAAACGTTTCACCATTATAAGTCAGCAAAATGGAGGAAATGAATGCTTATTTTCTCCAGTTAGGTGCAAAGTGGATGGATAACTTTAATAAGTGAAGTTACTTTCCTGTTAGCAAATTCTCAGATTATGTTTCTGTTCTTTATATGGCCACTGAATAATGCTAAGAAGGGAGTGATGTTTGAATACCTAAGGGGTAAGGGGAAGGAAGAACTTATCACTTACAAATAGCCTTCAAACCTCGCTCCACGTTTCCAGAAAATTCTCGGTCAATGCTGCTCAATAAATCCCGATTAGCAATCTAAAACCAAGTAAGATTAATATATGGCTAGTGAAATGCAATAACAAATGAAGCTTTAATCCAAAATACACCAGCCAAATTCATTTGTAATCAGTGCCGAACTCCTACCTTGGAGTATGCTTCAACTGTTGCTTTCAATTGAGGAAAACTTCTGCTTGCCAGAACCATATTAAAGCAAGATTCATCAGTCCCAAGCTTTCCTTCTCCTGCTTGGTACAGACGCTGAGCATCTTCCTGAGCTTTCTGATAATCCACAGTTTGGTTCTCATCTCGATTACCCTGAAGCCAAGAGATCAGAGGTGGAATGACGTTACCCAGAGCGGGTTATGCTTTACGTGCTTGGGGTCTACCCTCCAGCAGTTAGCTTCAAAAAACTAAGCAGCTTGAATTAGAGAGAATAACATCATTTTGAAATACCTTAACTTGCTTTAAATCTACTCTTTGGTTCAATATTTCTTACAAACAGAAAATGGGAAAATGCCTCAGAACTCTATGTATAGGGCCGGCTTTATACTAAGTATATTGACCAGGATAGTTTCACCTCTACATATTTTCTCCAAATTCTAGTCTTCTTTCAGGAACTGTACTTAATTCTCTTAATAATACAAACTTTCTCTTAATTTCTTTCTAGGCTTCAAGTTGCAAGCAATCTTCCCAAATGAACTAACGAATTATCTTACTGAATATGCACATCTCAGCTAGCTCAGGTCTTCTGTTATGAATTTGATCATTTCAAGTAAGAATGCCTGTAGAAAGCACCTACTGTAGTTGTAACATGCCAGCAGAGCTGATGCGAGAGCTTATGTGCTTTGAGGTTTGTCTTTTTGCTAATTGATGCATGGATAGATACAGCTAAATAGATCGGTCAAGTAGGCTTAATACATACTCTGAAGTACTGTGGTATCTATAGTGAGTAATATATTATTTAAATTGATGTGGTTGTCAGTTACTGTAAAGTACTGCATTTATCAAAATAAAAATCAGTAGCATGAGCTTCTCAAGTTTTGCTTTCTTGTGGATTTTGACTTTTTTAATCCAAATACCCGTGAAGAGCTGACCTCTTGCTAAGGTACAGCAAACAAGACACGAGGTGTCACAGAAATTCCAGCAGTGCATGGACAGGTTTATTAGAGAAATATGGGAAGATGTATTTGCCACATCTGTCTTTCTAAACACTGTTGTTCCTATTCTTTAATCAAAGGAATCCTAGAGACAGTATAATTGGGCTCCACAGTTCACTGGACTTCACTAGTAGCACAAACCTAATTCTAGTGATCTGAAAAAGGGAGGTCCTCATGTGACGTGGCAGGTAAGTTTGGGCCTCTAGTGTCTCTTAGGTTCTTTAGGGGGATTTTACAAAACATAAAGCTGATTCTATCAGATACACCCAAATGATTAAAAATATATGTATATTAAAAAGTACACACACAAACAACATACATCCGCATGTGTATGCATACATCATGCATACAAAAGCATACATCAGCTTTTCTTTGAGTACCATTTGATGTTGTTTGCATAACAAGTATTTCAAAAAATACATTCTCTGAGGTGAACACAGGTCTTAACCAGGCCACTCAGTTCACCGCAGATTTCTTCATAAGAAATATCTCTTCTCTGAAGAGGGACTAAAGGGTCCGATATGGTCAGGAGGGAAGAAATTAATGGGTCAGTGCTAATTTTTTACAGAACCTGACTCAGGCTAAGTATGCACAGACAATTCATTTTTTGAACAATTAGGAATATATGCTAAGTCAGGCTATTCACCATTACTGTACAAAAAAAATACATATAGGTATCTATAGATAATATATATATTCTACAAATATATCTTTATATGGGTGTGTACACACATATATTTCATGTATATGTGTGTATATATATGTATATACACACACACACACACACAGAGAGAGAAGATAAAGCTCACTTGGCACATGGATATCAATAACCGTTCAAAGTGTCCTGAGGTGTCAGCTCTGATGTCTTGCTCGAGGTCTCTTCCAAATTCTGATTTATAGCAGTTCACTATATCTCGGATTTCCTGGTTTGTTCTTGTGCAAAGGATCTCGATCAGCACCCTCTCCTGAGTGCCGGCTCCCTGCAGACAGAGCAAAAGGCGGCAAGCTGCAGAGCACTAGCTACTCAGGTATGTTTAATGGTGAGATAAAGCCTAAGGCCATCTACAGTGTCAGACCAGCACCCTTCCAGTGTGAATGCACTGTCTTCTGTATATTACTCAAAATGGAATTAAGGTTTTTGAAACATTAAGTTCTGAATCAGTTTAAAAAATATCCGCATAATATGCTTCCATAATGATAGTACCAGCCAAATTTAACTGAAAGATGATACTGGAAGGAGATGAATTCTTTGACAGTCATATTCTGGGAGTGTGCTGGCGCAAGCTAAAGCATTATGGTAGCCCTTAAAGCAGATACAAACTTAAAACAAATACACACTTAAATCCTGCTTTACAGAGCTTAAAAATGTTCCTCATTCAAAATGTAGCTGCTTCCTCAACATAGAGCACCAACAGGAGCTTTTCAATGATACTTCACTGTCCCCAGAATAGAAATTGACTGGTTTTTGTTTCACATCATGTTGGCATGGTCACTTCTATTCAAGCACAGATTAGACAGCAGTGAATCAATGAGAGATCTAAAAGCCCCTCTATGAAGCCTTTTAGGCAGTGCTATAGATTAAAACAGGGCAAGAATGACTCCTGCCATTCATCTGACCAGAAGAAAATATTCTTTTAGCATCCTGCTGAGAAAACTGGAACAATCCAGAAATATTTTCAAAACCAGCAGCTTGTTCCTAGCAAGGAAAGGTGAATACCTTCAATTTATACACTTTTAACTGCTCCCAGACTCTTACTAAGGTCTAGTGAAAAGTGTCACCGGGAGAGCGGCAGAGAACAAGGTTCTGTGCTGCAGTGCTCCCCAGAGCCAGACCTGCAGGAATTGCAACTGGAAGGGGCAGCAGTAAAGATACCGAAACCCCATAGTACCCAAATTTGTTTGTCACCACATTTTTGAATAAGGAATAAGGATCAGGTACTTACTTTTCCTAGCTGAGCATTTTAAGATGGTTTTAATCTATTTTGTTTACAGTAAAACTGTACCTTCATTGCGTGACGTAAACTCCAGGCATCGTAATAGGTGCTAGGCATGAAAAGTGCTAGAATCAGTTCTTCCACGTTTCCACTTAATTCAGACTTCAAGTCTTTAATTAAATCCTGTCCAATTATTAACACAAGAAGAGAGTCACAATATGGCAGCAAAGTAATCAGAAATTACTTCAAGGGGCAGTTGCAGCAGCAGCTGGATGATGCTTTTGTTTACTGATTCAAAAAGCTCGTGACCATACCTTGCCATACATAGTCTTGAAAGCTGCCTTGATCTTTTGCCTCTGGTCATTGGAGCGGTTTGCTACGACGTCGATGATCGCCTGCTCGTCCGTTCCTTGCAAACAGAAGGACAATTTCACTGAAGAATTCAATAAACCCTCCAAGGCTTCCAGTTGGCTGTTATATGTTTTAGCATAGTTATACAAATGCATGGCTACCATCTATATTTTTTTTTCTTTACCGAATAATTTATTCTGCCAAAGAACTCAAGTCATTTTGACTCAAAAGCTCAAGGGAAAAAACATATGATTAAATAAAAAAATGAAGAAAAGAAAGAAAACGGAATTATCACATCAGATCAACAGAAATGTAAGTTTCTGTTACATACTTACCAAACCCCTTCATAGCTTTGCGCAAAATTTCTGCATCCCTTCCAGCATCAAAGTTTGGAGCAGCTTGAATTGTGCCCTGGGTACACTGAACTGCTGCTGCAGGCTGAGTAAGAAAGGCAGGTATAGCCAGCTATTATTCTTCACGATACACATTTGAATTGAAACTTTCCACTTTCAGCTGCAGGAGTCCCTTAGTTCCTGATTCCTTTCTAGCACAGAAGCAGGATGACAGGTAGTTTTGCTGACTAACGCCTGAGGGCTTTTATCTTGTGGATGAAGATCTGCTGCAGACTATCACAGATCCTGCGTTACCATTTGGTTCAGGCTGTTCTCTGAGTGTGGCATTCGGACTTTCTCAATGCAGGTCTGAGAAAAGAACTGTTCTGCAGCTCACAGAAAATAATTTTCATTTCAATCTGCCTGAGAAGTCTTGATACAGAACAAGCCACATAGCTTTTTGTTTCCCTAGCTGCAGCGTGCCAGACTTCACTGCTCTAAAAAGATCTTTTTACATTAAAGAAAAGCTGGTCGCTCTGTAAGGCATTTGATAAAACAGGACCAGTTTGTCCCCTTCCATGTCCACCAACCATTATGGGAAAAGCTATACTAAACTGCTTGTATGCAATTACGATTGCTTAAATGTAATTATGTTTTCAAATTGCAGATTCGAAAGGAGTAAATCTAAACCCTATTGAAAGCAGTAGCAACAAATTACTTTTCTTAAGGCCATTTTGATCCTTTTTGCCTTTAACACAAAGCCCCAGTAAAACCAGTGAGAAGTTCAATCTTTTGTGACGTGCTCTGCCCATGTCCCTACCTTCCTCCACAAACCAGCTGTCAATACGCTGCTCTGCCAACAGACATAACAAGGAGAGAAAACTACAGAAGTTTGATTTTAAAAGAGGATACAGCACATACCGGGCCAGGCATTGGTGATGGTGTTTGTCCCCCAGCATATCCTACGGAAAAGAAATATAGAAATCAGATAAAAGGAGTTATGTTATTACATAAATGCTGTCTGATTGAAGATATAACTATTTATAGACTTAATAAGTGACAGCTGTGGCAATGCACAAAACTCAAATTTCCTGAGTAATGAAACCTATAATGATCAGCAACTGAAGTTCTTGCCCTTCAGAAGGAGTGATAGTACAAGTTACAGTAGCATTCAGGTATCAACATCAGCAAAGCAATACTAAAAATGCTAAATTTCCTGATGCCATGGTAGCTGGTACAATCTCTCCTCATTAAATGTTGGTATCCTTGACGTACCAAGTCTTGTCAAGTAAGGTGGTAGGACATGTACAGCCCACCAACATCCCCAGCTAGAAGTGACGGCCTGATCTGTAACTACCCATCATGGAATACCTTACTGCAACTCTGGATGCTTCAAATTTCCTGTCTAGGACAGCAAAACTGCCCCTGTACCTGGGATTTGCGGTGGTCCACCTCCAGCGTAGCTTTGGGCCGGAGGCTGAGGAAAGCCGCCAAAGCCGGGGCCAGCGGGAGGCACACCGAAGCCAGGGCCTGCAGGAGCTGGGAGAACAGGGAAGCGTTTAGCACACTTCATGTTTCACTCATAAGCCGGGCTACTGATCAGAATTAGGCGAGAGATCAACGGCAACCTATCACTTCTTTCCTCTGTCTTTGCAGGGGCCAGCAACCCAAAGGCATCAAGGTCCTGCTGTCAACGAACACCTATTACTGGTGCATATCCATCTGGCTGGCTGGCTCAATCACCTGAAGTGATTACTCAACACGTGTGTTGTTCTTCACTCCTACAGAGCCCTGGAAGCGGCTAGAGCAGAACTGATGCCCGAGGGACGCTACCTCCGGGGTAAGACGGCATTCCTCCAGGCTGGGGTGCTGCGGGGTAGCCCCCTGGTGCTGGGTATCCCCCCGGCGCAGGGTATCCTGCTGCCCCGGGGTAGCCGGCACCCGGTGGGGCCGCAGGATAGGCCCCCCCTCCGGGTGGGGGGTATCCTCCAGGAACGGCCGGGTAGGAGTACTGGCCGGCCGGCGGGTAGGCAGACTCTTGACCTGTTGGCTGAAGGGAAAACGAGGTGTTTGTAGGTCTGTTAACAGGACATCAGCATAAAACTGCCCAAGCTACCAAAACATCTGCATGTATGTGACCGTATGCATCATGGGATCAGACTAAGCACGAGAAGCAGCAGCAGAACTCATAGGGCCTGCGTGGGAGGGCTTCCCCATGTGTCCCCCTGAGACCCACTCAGAGACTGCTGCAGGGGAGGCCCCGCTGGAGGCTGCTGGCCCCATCCCCTTCCAGAGCAGGGGCAGCTCCAGAGTTAGATGAGTTCTTCTTATCTCAAATCTAAAGTCATCCTTGGGGATGTGGGGATGAGAAGAGCGAGCACAATCTACAGTCAGTACATCGTGTGTGAACTGACCACTGCTATTGACCCAAGCACAGCAAGAATGGCTATTCACAATATACAAATATTTTAGGAAGGCAACACAGTTCAGAGCCATACTTACAGGATAACCAGGGAAGGCAGGATAGCCTGAAGGGGGATAACCTGGGTAGGACATTCTGGAAAAGAAAGAGATATTCACTGGAGCAGTACTACATATGAGTTTGTAGAGTTGTTTGCTTGCTAATTAATTACACATTACATCACTTGATTAATATGTTTAGTATGTTCAGTAGTGCTAAAGAGTACTTGTAAGCTATAACCCCACAAAAACCCTCCTTTCTTTACACAAATGGCAAGCAAGTAGCAAGCACGAGTCAGAAGGAAGGTATCATCAATTCTCTTATTACCTGCCATCCTTGCTCAGGGTCTGTGTTAATTGCCTTAAGTATCTTAGGAGGCTTGAACCTCCACAAAGAATTCTGAAATACAGGATAATGGCCCCTGAAGTGCTTGAGGCAGTGCCGAAGTGGGGCCTTTCCCAAGTCTAACTGTTCTGTTTCTGTTCTGGCACAGGACTCGCGTGTCTCCCCCTTCCTTTGAGCACCCTCAAAGTCTCCTCCGACCCTGCATGCCCTCCCTCATGGGAATGGTTCCCGGCAGAGTAGCGTCCTACCTATTCCCGTGTAAAAAGGTAATTTGATAGAAACGTGGTTTTCATTAACTACCTTTGTCTATATGAAGTAGATGCATGCATTGCTAAATAGTGAACAATGATTAGAAAGATCAAATAATTTGATTAAACCAAATTGGATTAAATTGATTAAACCAGTAGAATAATGCTTACATTATGCAATTTGCAAAGACGCTTAGGGCTGTGATAGAATGGTTATTTGAGAAAGCCCTCCATCAGAATGAGATTACTTGGAGCTTAGAAACCAGCCACTGAAATGCAGTTTGGGAATAAAAATGAAATGCACCAAAGATCACACTGGCTGTTACGTCATTGGAACAGGCTTACTACCAAGTTACAACTGTGTGCTCAAGCATGGGAGGGCCAGGGTGACTCACTAACCTTATTTCAGTGACTTTGAACTTTGAGTTACTTTTCGGCTTTCACATCCCTGTGACTCCTACTAAACCTAAGAAATGACTCTGTAACCAGCGCAGACCCTCCTGCAGATTAAACTGCACCACGCAGCGCTAAGTGCACCATTAAAAGTGGGTGTGAAGATCTGAATTTAATCTGAAGTGGGTGTGTAAAAATAAGAGAACTATATGAATATCAGTTTGTTAGCTAAACGCATTTAAAGCTATCAGCATAATGGAAACTTGCACAAAAGGCATGAAAGAAATGAGAGGGAAAGTTCAGGCAAAAGACAGATGCCTACTCTTTCAGCATGCATCATTTAGTTGACTCTTCTGTGAAAACTGTCCTCCTGGATGGGAAACATGCACATTTCTTGCATAAGAGTCACTGGAGAGGGAAAGTGGGTAGAAAATGTGCTGGGGTGAAGGGATCCCTGCTCAGAAACCACCTTCCCATCCGCTCTGCTTAGCCCATGTTGCCGAAGAGCTGCTCAGGCTGGGAAGGGAGGGTCAGTTCTCTGTTTAAAAACTCTATCTAAAGGTCACTAGGGCTGCTATTTTATCATCTCTTCCTGAAGAAGGAACAAGTTTAAGCTCTTTATGAGTACTTTGTGCAGCTGGAATTATTTTTCTTTTTACTTCCAAATATTAATACCCTTGTGCTTGGACAGAAATAATGAACCAGGAAGCATCAGGGTAAACCCAGTCTGTCAGCTTCCAAAACACTCCCCATTTACCCCCAAATCTTATCTGCCATTCCCAGCATTATTCCATTTGTGTAGAAAACAGATGTTTCCTGACAATAAGTCCCATTTTTAATAGAGGCATTCAAGGGAGTAGGAATGGAAGAAGACAGGGCTCAACCATGTTTCCATTCATTTGGACAGTTTCAAGGTCATTAGCCCAGTTAACGAACACTTGATGGCAGAAGGAAAAATCACGTTAATGCCGACCAGTAAGATCCCCCTGATCAGGGATGGGAAATCACTTTAATGGTCATAAGACAACATATACCTGATCTGCAGAAATCAAGGGAAACGGGGTAAGTAAGAGAGGACGCAATACAGCTAATGATTGTTCAGTGTTTACAGGTGTTCCCTGAACCAAAACGCAGATCTGAAAACAGTATTCTTATTGTGGGGTACCATGAAGGCAACAGTTGTTCAGAGAAGTAAACATCCCAGAATTAATGCGGAAAGCATCGAAAAGGAGAGTACAGTAGGTCAAACAAACGCCAAAACAAGCTTTTGGAGAAGTACCACCGTGCAGGCTCACACTGACCAACTAGAGCTGAAAATGCACTAGTTTCACAACTCTCACTTCATAATCAACGTGAATCATCTCTTAAATGGTCTAAGTGCATAAAGGGAGAACAACAGCATGCAAGGGTATTTTTAAATCTAAGCTTTAATCATAAACGCTGGTAACTGTTATTTATTTCCCTAAGGAGAAACACCTTAAACCAATACCTGTTGCAATATTTATTAACAGCTACTTGAATTGACTTTTTATTAGTTTTCCGCACCTTTCTTCTGCTATTTCTGTTACTTAATTCTGATTGCCAGCTCCTTCCAGGAGCTGCAATAAGTAACTTCTCCCTTTGATTTTGCTCTTACGACTTTCTCCAAGCAGGAAGAGCTATGTCAGAGTTGACGCAACACCGGGCACCACAAATTAGCATAAATCAAAATTTATGAAAAACTTTGGCTTTTTGACACGGTTTAGTTCACCTTGTGCCAGGAAGCCAAGCCCTGCTCAGCGTGAGCAGCTTGCTGCTGGGCAGGGCCGATTTCGAGTGCCCCAAGGCGCTCCTCGAGCCCAGCGGCGGGCGCCGCGCCTCCGCCGTACCCTGCGCACCGTACCCTGCACTCGGCAGTCCTGCAGTCATGTCAACGTACGCCCGAGTGCAGACTTACGGGCAAGACAATTTAAAATGCTGAAGATGAACGTTTCCAGCACTTCAGTTTCAATCAGAAAGCTATCAAAGCTATCCCCTATTTCTGATTATAACTTTTAAGAATTACTGCAACAGCTCTCTCTATGCACATGTTCTTCAGCAGACATTTAATACTGTGTGATTTAATTTATCAGTTGTAAGCCAGTGATTTCCACAGCGCAGAGCCTCACTTATCCCAGTGTATCCAGAAGGAAAAACAAAGGCTCCGTCGTTGCTACTTTTACGACCCACAGGAGAAGGCGTTTGCCCAGATCCAGGGTTGATGCGCCGGTTCTGCTCGGCGCTGGCCGGGCCAGGCGGCTCTGCGCTGCTCTGCGCTGCGCTCCGCGGCATTTTCAGACCTGCCCCCCGAGCCGCGAGGCCGCCCCGGCCAGGGGCGCCTGGGCACGCGCAAGGGCGGCCACGCTCGCTGCGCTGCTCCTTCTCCGGCGGACAGGCTAAAATGGCCCCTCGCGCGCCGGGGCGGCGCCGGCACCCGTTACCGCCGCCCGCCGGCCGTTACTGCCCCCGCCGGGGCGCACCGGCCGCGGCCGTCACGCAGCGGCGGCTCCTCGCGGCGCGGGGCAGGGCGGCAGGGAGGCCGCGGCACGTACGAATTCACCCCGCTCCGCTCTCGGGGCGGAGGGGCGTGAGCCCCGCGACGCGGCTCGCAGCGCTCCACGCTCGGCCGGGCACCTGCCGCGTCCCGCAGCCGCCCGCCCCGGGAGCCCGCGCCCCGCAGCCGCCCGCCCCGGGAGCCCGCGCCCCGCAGCCGCCCGCCCCGGGAGCCCGCGCCCCGCAGCCGCCCGCCCCGGGAGCCCGCGCCCCGCAGCCGCCCGCCCCGGCGGGGCGCCCTGTGGAGCGGCCGTCGGGCTGGGCTGAGCAGGGCCGCTGTGGACGGCGGGGCACGCACAGCCCCGGCTGCCGCCTGCCCACCCCCCGGCACTGCCTCACCTGGAGGAAATTGCGGAGCCTCCGGCCTCTCTCCCGCAGCTGCCCCGCAAAATGGAGGCTCGGGCCGGGCGGCAGCGGCCGCTCCGCCCCCGGGCCCGCCCCGGCCCACGGCGCCGGGCAGGGGCGCGGCGCCCGAGGCGCGGCCGGGCCGGGCCGGGCCCCGCTGGCCCCGGCCTTGCTCTGTCCTGGGCGCAGGCCGCTCCCGGCGGCGGCGGCGCCGGCTCGGCTCTGCCCGCGGCGGGGAGGCGAGTGAGTGCCCAAAGTGCCCCAGCGCAACGCGGGGCTGGGCCGGGAAGCGTTCAGCACCCGCAAAGCCGCAGCCACGGAGCCCCCTGGGCCCTCCCCTCCTAAAGGAACCACACACACAGGTGAGGGTGGAAGGGACCCCTGGGGAGCATCTGGTCCAGCCTCCCTGCTCGAGCAGGACACCCAAGCACCTGCACTGCATCACCCATGCAGGCGCTTTGGAGCATCTGCAGTCCACACTGCCCCTGCCCTGCGGCAGCACTGAAGTGAAATTCAACCCTTCCACAGGAGGCTTTAAATCAGGCCTTATTATCCAGTAACACATGAGGCTGTAAATCAAATCTGGCATCCAGTAACTGGCTGGTATTCAGCCAAGATACCCCGGGCCCAGGACTAGTGTCTTACTGGCAGAAGATATAAGGGACACTAGTGGAGCTGGAAGAATCCATCCTTTTTATGCAGTTGATGAGCATCCGCACCTGGGTCCCAGGTGCATAAAGGTAGGACTGTCCTAACTACTAGGCTGCTTTTTATAGAAAGAGATCTCAGTTGTAGGCATTTCTACATGACCAACTACTGTGGGAAGTGCACTTAATGTTTTAAAGCTATTGTCTGTTCTAAGTATAACATAAATATAATCATTACAATACATATAATTATTCCTTCCTTTAACTTATGGCTAATTACACAGAACAAAAATGGAACAGCAAGATGCAGTTTGTGAAGGATGCACCTATAATATTATGCTTATAATTGTTGAAGGCAAATTCTCTCTGCGTTTTGTTATATATTATGATAAACATATGCAAGCAGTTAAGAGGCCATGCAAAAAGAAAGCTGTTTTTCTTCCATAATCTGGTGCTGTGAGTGCTAGATGAAAAAAACAGCCACTGTACTACTTGTCTGTAAAGTGGCATTAAGTGCAGGCAGCAGAAAATAGCTTGGTAATAATTTACTGTGCGTGCCCACTTCAGATGAAAAGCACCTAACAGCACATACAGAATTTGAACAGTGACCTATTTGCAGTACCACGGGGTTTCTATCTCCCTTGTTTGCCCACAATGTTTTAGCAATTTTAAGAATTTAATAATCCTTGCAGCATTCTTCAGCTGACATTCCCAGTGTGTGTCTACTCTATTTTCACCTCAGTTAAGCTCACTTCTTTCAGGCCAGATATATGTTGAAATCTTTGTCTCCTTGGGAACCAAAAACATTTATAAAATATACAGTTCTTCATCTGATTTAGCAGACCGCTTGGATTTGAGCTATTAAGGAGTCTGTTTCCACAAACAAGTGAGAAAAGAGTAAGAGAAAACATTTAAAACAGTAACTTGAGAAATCAAAGCCTATATTAAAGGTACTACATGATTATACATTAACAGAAATCCCCCAGAATGATATATTTTACAGCATGGAATGGAACCATTTTGGTTGTCCCTTGTATTCAGGGAAAGCCCTTGACTTGCTACAATAGCTGGAACCAGCACCTTTAGGAAAGCTGCTGAAGTCCCACACAGAACCAAGACAACCTTCCACTTTTGGGAAAACTTAACAGTTTAGTGAAACAAACACGCCTGCTCCTCTCTTTTGGAATATCTTTGTATCTTTTGCTAAGACATACAATACCGGATAGAATTCCAGATACATAACCATCCTGAGTTATGTATCTATATGAGATATGCTCTGCTATCAATAGCAGAGCAAACCCAAAACTTCTGTTTTCAAAGCAGCTTTACTGTTGGGACATAGATATCAATGCAGTGGTGCTTTTCTGTGCTATGAAGGCCTGGTAGGTATATTGCTTAACACTTGAATACTACAAAACGTTACTTTAGACATTATGTTTCAGTCAGTGCAGCTAAAAAGCATACTTTGCAGTAAGCAACAAGATTTGTTCATCCTTGAAGCACAGGTCAAAGTACAACAAACGCACAGGATACCGCAGTCATCCAAGTCTAAACTATGCACTGAAAAGGTTTCCCGTCACCCTGCCTTGTGACTGCAGTAATTAAAATGTGGGTAGTCAAAGTTAGCTGTTGAGTTAACCTTCAGGGGAACAGGGAGTAAAGCAACTTCTGACCACTTGAGGAGGAGCCATGTGTTTGGTGAGAGTCACTGCGCAGTGGAGCGTGGTAGGACTCCACCCACTATAGTGCCAACCTCTCCGTTTTGGACAGAGCTTACAGCTGAGCTACAGCCCCTGTCTCCTGGTTCTGCTGGGTGGAACCGCACTAGAAACAAAACCGCACCCTTCTCCAGGCACGCAAGGAAGAAGAGCAGATGGTTGTGCTTTACTCCCGAAAACAGGAGCATGTCCAACAGTTTTCACCAGCAACTTATTAACCCTAATGATTAAAACCATGCATTTCAGTTTAGTCACAAACACATGGCATATGTCTACAGTTTCACATAACCATATGCCAAATAATGCCACTACTTCCTCTTTGTAGCAGACAAATATAATGCAAAGAAATCTAAGTAAGTGACTCAACAAGGCAAGACAAACTTAGTAACCTTCATCCTAGTGTACTGGAAAAAAACAGTTATACTGTAATTTTGGCGGCAGGGTTTTTTTTTTCTCCTTATATTTATCAAACTGCAAATAGGATCAAACAGAAAAAAAAGCTCTACAAGTAAAACAGTTAATGTTTTTTTCCCCACTTTGGAAGGCTCACAGATGTATGGCTTATCAAAGACACCAGACATACTGTTCACTTTATCACAAGGTACATTCTAAATGAGGAAATCAGTATAAATTATTTGGGCATTCACAGAAGACTTGACAATAGAAGACTTAAACCAGAGAAGACAGAAATTATCATGAACAAGGATAAAGGATTTGTAAATAAGAACAAAGGCCATGTAGACTTTGTAGAACTCTGCTAAGCTGGTTTGGGACCAGTTCCAAATTCTTTTTCTTCTTAAGGGAGTATGACACAAAAGCTATGAAAAAGTTAATATCTGCTGACAAAACTATGAGATATTGCTGATACCGAGAATAATGCAAACAAGGAGAGAAGTGGGTATGATTATAGTATCTTAGAGAAGATTATTTTTAAATTAAAACCTGTCATAACACAATGTTAAATAATACAAGTCATGTATTCAAAGTAATCATTTCCACTGCAAATTGGAACTGATCTGCAAACGACAGCTGTGGAAAGAGATTTGATGAATTGGGATATTCAGTCACACTAAGTAACAGCAACCAAGAACAAACAAGGAAATGACAGAAAAATTCTCATGTCTTTTTCTAGCCACTGCTTTATACATTAATATGGATATGGTGTTTATCAACTGAAGTTCCAAAAAGACTGAAGATGAAGTGGGCTGCTAAATGATTAACAAATGCACAGGGCATCACAAGAGAGATTAATCTAGCAAAATAAAGGCTGCAGTATGATGGCTAACTGTAACAGGTCATACCACAAAGACCAGGAAACAAGAACTTTAGTAAAGCCAAAGGAGGACAGGGAAATCAAAAGCATGAAGAATCTCAGAAAAAAATTTCATGAACTCCATTGTGAGGTAAAAAAATTGCAGATACCAGGAACCAGAGAAAAGGGCAACAACACAGTGTCTGCTAAATGCACCAAATAAAGCAATGCAACACTCTACCTAGGGAAACATGGATAAACACAGATTTTCTTTGGTCACATGCATTTAGCATGTCCAAATTCAGCCTTTTCCCAAAGGATCAGCCTTGCATAGCAACAATACCACAATGTAAACACAGTGTAAACTCAGCTGTTTCATATGCTGTCACTATCTTGTTGCTGAAGGATAAACAGCACCACTGGTAAGCCCAGAGGCCATTCTGCAGTCCCCCCTGAAAAGCATATTTTTTTCAGGATGAGAAGCCATGCTTGGGTTGTGCATTAAAGCTCAAAAGAGGAAGAAAAAACAATCTAGCCAATTTGAATTACCTGGCATTTTTTTTTTCTTTTTTTCTGATACCATTTTTCCCTCCTTTCAACAAGATATTCACTATACAATAAGTGAGAAGAGGTATGACTGACAAAAGGCATTCTGGCCAATGGAATGGAACTTTTATTTCAAATACATTCTTAGAGTAAAGCTGTATTTTGTTATACAAATAGATAAAGTAGGAGAAAAAGATTCACCTATTCCACTTTAAAATACTTGGCTCAAATGTTAGGCAGTTTCAATTCATTTCCTAAATCTTGTTAGGGACTTTCCAGGAAATGGAAATAAAGATGTAAACCAAGTCATCTAGGTAATTACATTACTGTCCGACAAATTTGCACCACCACAGAAGAGCATCTGCTTCTTCTTTGAGTTCTTTAAAGTACAGGATGGCAGAAGATTCTTTATAAACTCAGAAGTTTTTCATTGAGAGCAATCTGTGACTGTGTAAGGTTTGCCAGGTAGGTCACCATCAGTAAATCCTGAGAGGAGAAAAAGAGAGAGAAAAAAAAAAAAAAGAGAAATATTAGCAAGAGCAAAGACAGTAGCCTGTCAGGGAGACGTGAATTTCTAACTTCTTTAATATAATTTACAAACACCTAAAGGAACTGTTATTAGTCCTAAAAATCCTACCCTGACAAATATCTCTCCTAGGAGGAAGAATGTTTTGATATTCCTGTGACTTGAAACATTGTTTGTGAAATTTTAACTCTGAGCTCATCCATATTATTAACCAGGGAAGTCAAAGGCTATGAGCAAAATTAAAAATTACTTTAAGACTGTGGGCGAACAACGGTTCAGAAACTTACTTGTTAGGAAGACAAGATAGCACTAAAACCTTGTTCACGCCTAAAATGTTACCTAATGAGGCTGTTACATGAGACAGAATAACTTTTGCTCAGGTAAATAGAGTTGACAAGGCAGCAATTATCCTTCAAATCCATACTGCATTAAGTCAGTTCTTAAGTACTTTAACACTCATTCTCTCAATTGTTTGCAATATTATGGTGAGTTCCTTTATTGATACTCAGCTTTAAAATATCAAAACTAGAGAAAACATATTTTCTAATAAAATGTTTATATGAAAAGATAAGCTTGTTTTGACCATAGGCAAACTTTGGTCTGCAAGACAAACATTCAGAATTGCTGGCAATACACTGAAGGAAATAAAACCAAACTTACATTGATATTACTGTTCAACATTGTCTCAAAGTCCTCTGCTGAAATCTTTGGCACCTGATTAATAAGATCCATCAGGAATCGTCCAACAGTGTTGTCAGCAGCCACTTTGCCAGACTAGGTACAGGTGGTAAAAAACAAAGCAAAACTCATGGTACAAACTCAAAACCAAAGCACAAAAAAAGAGAATACACAAATGAAAAACAAGATGTACTAGCTTCCTCCAAGCTTGTCTGCTGGCTCACAAAAAGTTTGCCTTACCAGCACATCCTCTGCATACTGCAGTACCATGCCCAGCGTATCCTGGATCCTGGCTGAGGCTGCTCCCACCTGTTGCAAGTCACTGGACAAGCCAATCACTCGATTAGGGCTAAAACAGGTCTTCATGATGAGATCCACTGAAAGCCAAATAAGTTATCAGTGAAGAAAAAATGATGGCCACAAAAAAAGTATGCATTTCTCCCCTATTGATGCCAGACCTACTCTGCCACACAGAGAGTTTTCTAATCCCTTTTCTTTTTAGCAGTCTCAGAAGTTATGTGCAATATTCAGAGAACTACAATTAGAAGTCAGTAGTGCCCAGATTTGCATTTGCCACCTATTAACTGTGGTGCAAAGTCAGATACTCATGATCCCCAAATATTAAATCAGAGATTAACACTGTTTCACAACCAGGGGAAAAAAATACTAGTAACTTCTTGAAACATGATACATCTACCATCCCTGTGAAGGGAGCCTTCAGCCTCTGTCTCCCTCTCTCCAGTTCTACAGGTACTTGTCATTTCCTTTTGCTAACATTATCTTGTTAGCACACATCTTAGAATTAACATGATCATGTGTTTTTTTCCAGACTTATTTGCTCTACAGTGTGACTCTGTTCTGCAGTTGTTTCCATATACCCAAAATATTGTTTCACCTTCATCAATCTTCACCATATTGTGAAGACTCTGATCAAACCACTTTTAACAACCGCATGAAGAAACAAGGTCTTTGCTATTTTGGCCAGTAAAGCACAAGTAGAAGCATCTGTGTGCATGAATACGCAGCAATCCCTGTGCAGTAGCCCTCAGCCATAAAATCCCGAACTGCAGATCCTGCTGGTAACTCCAACCCACCACAAAACAAGCACCAATAATCCTGGTAAGGACCATAGTAGTAAGAATAAAACTCACCTCCTATCCGTTCTGTATCATAGTAAACATACTTCACAGTTAGAGGTGTGAACATCACGCCCATAGTTTTACCAGGCACCCCCATTGGAGCACTAGGGAAAAACAAACAAACAAAGTTTTCAGCACTGATATTTGAAAGCAGGATGACTGGGAAGAGGAATCAGGCATGGACTTCTTATTAACTGGCCTGACATTTGTCAGCATGAGTGCATGAAGAGTTAAGTACTGTTTAATCGCTTCTTGCTTGTAGAGCAAGAATACTAACCTGAATACTCCATGGTCTTTGAGAAATCACAGAACAAAAATAAAGGTGACAAAAATTCTACTATGAAGCTCTCTTAAGACCTTTGTTATTTCTAAAATCTATCTATCTGAAGTCCATTTATGCTTTCAGTATGGAAGATGCTGTGGAACTGCTTCTTTTTTCGAGATGCACAGTCAGGCAGCAAGATGATTTTTGCTGCAAAGAAGGGTCAGGCCTCTGTTTTGGAAAGAGGAGAATACCAATACCAAGGAGAACAATGCAGTGAAATAGTTGCATTTCTCAGTATTTTGCCTTCATTATCAGTGGATAACATTAGAGGAGGATAAGGGCTAGAAAGACTAACCAAAAAGATGCTGTTCTAATTATGTTTTAATCACACTGATAGCTAAAATGCCCAGAAATACAAAGAAAGCCATCTTGTGACAGGTCAGGTCTTTCAGCTTGTTTGTGATAGTCAAGACATTCCAGTGGGAAGGAAACCATGAACCCCGACTCACAACTTTAACTACTGCACATTATTGTCTCCATGGGACACCATCCTCTTTGTAATCCACATATACCCCCTCCCAAAAACGCAGCTTCCCCAAATACCTGACATAAGCTTTAATGCTCATGCGTCCGTTCTGGAGACTGGTGTCCACAGTGAGGTGGATCGGATTGTGCGCTTCCCGGCTGTAATACTCGTGGATCAGGACCGAGTGCTCAGTGATGTCGTGACCCGTTGCATACCTGCATAAACACAAATGTAAGGAGTCATTCTTCCAACGCTCACTTTCGAGAGGGCTGTCATATATTGAGGATATTTAACAAGTTTGTATCCTAAAACACCAATTCCCAAAAACTGAGCTGCAAAATCATACAATATTTCAAGCAAATAATTTGGAGCTTTATAGGCAGCTGCTCTGGAATTGAAGGAATTGCAGTGTGAGCCCAGACATACCTGAACCTTGCATATGGCCAGTATTTTAGCAGCGGCCACACACAGTCAACACAGCTGCTCTCAAGACACCCAAGATTCAAGCACCTCTCAGTACACTCTGGACCAACTTCTTATTTCAATGTAAATCAAAGCACGTCAACTGAATCCAGCCATAAGCAATCAAGTAGATCTTCCACAAGTGGAACACATGAGTGCTGGAGACAGGACTTGTTAATCTAGATCTTTTAGCTGCTCTGCAGCCAGCCTCCTATAGGCACAGAAAAGCACATGCATAACAACCAATACATGTCATGGTGCCATTAAGAGGTTTTGAAGAATCTGTGCTGTGCCTACAGCATTTTGCTCCATAGGAACAGACACATGCTATTTTCCAGGATCGCAGAAGATGCAGGCAGACTGAGAAACTACCTCGTCCATCTGCATACCCCGAGGCCCAGAGTGAGACTGCAACCCCTGAGCACCTCACTGATTCTGCCTTGGCCAAACAGAGGTATTGCCGCCTATTCCCGCCCCGGACTGCTCCACACTCGAGCTGAGGGGACAGACTCCTCCTGAGCTCTCAGCCACCTGCCTCTGGTGCCGCGTCTCGCTGCTGGAGCCGCGGCCGCGGGCCAAGTGCGTGCCGGCCACGCGCGTCACGAACAGCACTTGGAGCTGCTCGCCAGGGCGCTTACCAGCCCAGGATGAGCTCGCTCGGAGACACCTTCTTGTGCAGCTCGTACATGTTCTTGGCGAACTCCATGTCCACGGCCACCTGGAAAACGCGCGGGACAGCGGCTCTCAGGGGGACACCGAGCGCCGGACAGACCAGGCAGGGAGAGGCTGCTTCCCGCCGCGCCCTACCTCATCCTCGGACTCGTTGTGCGGGACGGAGAAGCAATTGGTGACCTCCACCGAGTGCTTGTCCACGGTGCCTGCGGGAGGGCAGCGCGTCAGCGGGCCGCGGGGCCGGGCGCCGCAGCGGGCGCGGCGCGGCTCTTACCCAGCAGCGTGCCGATGACCCGCGCCGCGCCCTCGTTGCGCCGCTCGAAGCTGTCCACGATGGAGGCGAGCACCACCGGGTGCAGGCGCACCACGCGCCCGCCGGGGAAGGGGCCCGTGAGCGCGGCCGAGAGCGGCGCGGCGGGCGCCGAGGGGGCGGCGG